>JBAJNP010000702.1:0-82316 GCA_036877545.1 Yasuhikotakia modesta | reverse complement strand
TGTGTGTGTGTGTGTGTGTGTGTGTGTGTGTGTGTGTGTGTGTGTGTGTGTGTGTGTGTGTGTGTGTGTGTGTGTGTGTGTGTGTGTGTGTGTGTGTGAGGGGCTTACAGGAACACTGTGTTAAGCCTCATGCTAATGAAAATGCTTCTGAATACCTGATGACTAATGACAGGTTGTCAGTCAAGGTCTCTCTGTGACAGTGCAGAACTCCAGCACACAGTTATGTTTGTGTGTGTCTCTCTCTCTCAGACAGAGTCTGGTGCTGTTCATTTGAATAGCCACGTCTGGCTTGTGTTACTGTGTACTTCAGTTTGGTCTATTATAGAGTCTGTATAGACTTTTATTGACTTATTGACTTTATAGAGTTTTATTGAGGTTAGTTGTGTACTGCATTTGCAGGTATATTAGACAGACAGTATAGACGGTCTAAATGCTCTTGGTTTCTTGATGCTTAAACCTGTGATTTCATATTTAGTTTATGTTAATGTGTGTGTTTTAAACACTTGCGTTTGAGGTCTTTATTTCTAGGTCTTTGTGTTTTTCTGCCTTTAAAACATTTATTCAAAAGTTATTGTCTGGAAAGCCCCAAAACTGCAGCCAGCTAGTAATCGTCTGCATCTGTGCTTCAGAAGATACTGTAACAATATTTAATTTTACAAATATTGTAAAATAACATTTTGGTTATCACATGATTTAAGCCAAACTCTGCTTTCAAACTTCTTTAGAATCTTGTAAAATCTGATATTTCTGTTCTTTCATAAATAGGCAGAAGTTTGATTTGACTCTTATAAGAACAGAATGAAGAATAGAGGACGTGCTACACACACAGACTCTGGGTTCTGTTGTCATACGAGTGCTGAGACTCTTTTGCCAGTTTAATGTGACGTTCTCACCTCAGAGTGAAGTGGGTCCGTCTGCAGGTAGTAAAGACGTGACACTTGGTCCAGGCTGGAGGTTCAGGGTACGAGTGAAATGCCACAACTGCTCTCTGCATTCCCCAGCCTCATGAACTATAGGCCCTTCTGGAGTTAATGTTGTGTTTTCAACCTTTCCCTGAAAGAAATGAAAAGCATGTCTTTTTTAAGGAAAGTAATACAGAGAATGAGTCTTTCTTTAGTTTTTGTGGTTGGATATAAAACAATTGAGAGTTCAGCGTGACCTTATGAGTAAACTCTTAAAACACAGTATGAGTCATTTTGTGGTAATGATACACACTTACAGTAAGTTTATGTCACAAGATTGTTATTTTGTGTTTTTTTTGTGTTGAATTTACAACAAGATACGTATCAATGCATATTTCATATGCATTTGTGTACTTCCAATTAATATTCCATTTAAATAATCCAATTAAAATGCTTTAGAAATGTTTTTCACATTTGGTTAATCACTGTGGCTCTTTGAATGGTGATGTTGTGTTGAGTGTTTCATCTGTGACCCATTCCTCAGGTTCGGCTGTAAAGCTCATTGAGAAAGCCTATCACTCCGGCATGATCAACCCCAATCGGCAGTGGCAGAGGCTGACCCATAACGGCCCGGTAGCCCAGTTTGAATACCAGATCCGGGTCACCTGCGATGAACATTATTATGGCTTCGGCTGCAATAAGTTCTGCCGGCCCCGTGACGAGTTCTTCGGACACTACACCTGCGACGTGAACGGCAACAAGACATGCTTGGAAGGATGGACGGGTTCTGATTGCAACACGGGTGAGTCTCTACAAATCATCTGCTTGTATGGCAAAGGGTTGTGATTATTCTGTGATACTTACATTTATGCATCTCTCTCTCTCAGCTATCTGCAGGCAGGGCTGCAGCACAGAACATGGATCTTGTAAGCGACCTGGAGGCTGCAAGTAAGTTCCTCTGTGTTCTTCATTGTGTGAAGTGTGTCTGTCAGTGATGTCATGGGTGCTGGAGGTCTTCATGAACACAATGAGCGGCTCGTGGGTAAATCATGTTAGAATGACATCAAATTACTGACCAAATTCCAGCATGTTGCATAGAGACGGTGTGCATGAGGTCATGTTGTGGAGACAACTGTCAGGCAAAGATATTTATAGCTGGTTTATGTTATTTTGTCTGGCAACTGCTGAACATTTAATTAGGTTTTTACTCTGCTTGTTTTATTAATGGTGTATGAATTGGTGTAGGAAGTGTGTGTGTGTGTGTGAAATGGAAGTTGTACTGTGTGAGATGGGGAACACATACATGCAGTGTTTGGACACTCGCTGTGTTTGTGCTGAAGGAATGTGTCATGTGTAACTTATTTATGTTAGAGAGTCTTAACTTATTGAATATCAAATCTCTTGCGCAACAAACTAAACTTCTATCAGCTGGGGCAAGTCACGGCAGGGTTTCTGTTAGCCTGTGTTTGGTCTTCAGTAGTTTTCTACACATCTGCATGTATCGTCCATCAGTTTGGCCTAGTCAACAGCTCTTGTTTTGTTTTTTGGTCATGAAGACCTTGTTTTATTAGTTCTCATCGTATCACGTCTGACAGATCATCAGTGGAGTTTCATTTACACTAAAGCTCAGCTCATTGTTACGTTTGGCAAGACTAGATCCTCTTACCTCTTTATCTCTCACTGAACCTTTGCCAGAATACACAAGCAATGCAACTGTTGAAACAAGAGATAAAACTGCTAAATTGAAACTATTAAGGCCTCGAGTGAAATTGTTTTTCAGCTGTGCTCATCAAATCATGTTTCAGCATTAACAGAATCCAGATTCTGCCATTATTATCATCAGCTGTAGCTCTATGCTAACGTCTGTGTTTAAAGAGCAGCCTAATGCTGGTAATTACAGCCATTGGTGAGATCTGTACGAGGGCTTTCAGATTCTCTGTGTCTGGAGTGACGTGTCATTTTTCTGTTACTGTTGCAGGTGTCTGTACGGCTGGCAGGGTCCGTTGTGTGATAAGTGTATCCCTCACCCCGGCTGTGTCCATGGCATGTGTGTGGAACCCTGGCAGTGTCTTTGTGACACTAACTGGGGTGGACAACTTTGTGACAAAGGTAAGTAAACGTTCATTTGTTTTCTCTGGCTGTTGTTGCATCTTAGACTAATACAGAATGTTCCTGCTCAGATCTGAATTACTGTGGGACTCATCAGCCATGTCTGAACGGAGGAACATGCAGTAACACAGGACCAGACAAGTACCAGTGCTCATGTTCTGATGGATACTCCGGGCTCAACTGTGAGAGAGGTGGGCCACACTACAGCACAACGTTACAGCATCAAAGCTTCAGTCTGTTTTGACACACGCAACTAAAGTAGTAACTTCACAGGCCTAACTTAGAAATGGTGGAATGTACAATTCTGCTTAAATTCTGCTTAAATCTAAAGATATTCAGTGACTTAATGCACCTGCCTGGAAAGCGCTGGAAAATCTGTGGATTAAAACATCAGCCCAGTATCTTGTAAACACAACTTCAGTTCCAGGTGGACCGGCGCCAGACAATCTAGTGATTTGAGGCATCAGACAGTCTGTGGGTGTGTCTGTGGGCGGGTCATCTGAGGCTGAGACAGATGCTTCTGTGTGAGGAAGATGAGCTGTTGTGTAGCAGTTATATTTGGTTCTTCGTGTTCAGTTATTTCTCTTTATTCATTATAGGTGACATTATAAATGTAGTTTTCTGATAATATGTTAGAGGAGTTTCTGGGTCTGTGTCTGGACTGTGAAATAGCCGTGGGCAGGTTTCAACTTTGTTATGCTTGTAAAAGAATTTGACTGATATATAACATTATAAAACATCACTACATGTGTCATTTGTGGTTTTACAAACTGGCATTTTTACTGTCTTTGTCTGTTTATGACCCTCTACAACATAATAATGATTAGCTGTTTTGAAAGCTAATCCACAGGGCGGTTTGCGTGCGATTGTTCCTTCTGAATTTGACAGAATCTTTTAATAAATCTTTATAGGTTTTTGCTTACCGTACACAAGCTTCTCCTTGTGTCTGTTTGTGTTGGCATGCGTTCTGTCATTCGCAGTGCTGTTGTGTAACTCCTTCATGCTGGTATTGGATCATCAGAGGTAGCGTAGCGGTGGTGTATTCACTCACTTCTGTGATGTGTCTGTTGGGGGGTGGAGAGAGAGAATATGATGTCAGTGCTCAGGTCTGATACCAACTAGTACTCAAAAGTTTACAGACTTAACTAGTGGCTATTTACGTAGCTGTCCTAGATCAACATAAGAGTGATTCTTTATTTTATGTATTTTTTGATGACTGTTGAGAAAAACGTCATGTTTTCAAACTCAGTTGGTTAGTTAATCACAGACATTATAATCAGTCTTACTTAAGCAACACTGCTAGTATGCAGGTTGAGAGAGACGGCAGACTGAGTGAGATGTTGTGTTTGTGTTCACAGCTGAACACGCATGTCTCTCCAACCCATGTGCCAATGGAGGGACATGCAGGGAGACCAGTCAAGGGTACGAGTGTGTCTGTGCGGTGGGCTGGAGCGGCCCCTCCTGTGACATCAGTAAGAAAACGCACCCCTCTCTCTCTCTGTCTCTCGCTCTCTCTCTCCAAAAATACAAACAGAAGGTACCCAGCAGAAACATGCCCTGTGTCTCACAGATGTGGATGATTGCACACCCAACCCATGCAAACACGGCGGCACCTGTCAGGATCTGGTCAATGGCTTCAAATGCACCTGCCCTCCTCACTGGACTGGAAAAATGTGTCTGATTGGTGAGAAATCTGTGTTGTGTTTAACACTTTGATGGGTTTGGTTCATATAAACGTGTTTGCTTAAAATAGTAATTATTCCAACAATTGTTTTCAAAGATGCCAATGAATGTGAGGACAAGCCGTGTGTTAACGCCAAATCATGCCACAATCTGATTGGTGGATATTTCTGCGAGTGTCTCTCTGGTTGGATGGGTCAGAACTGTGATATAAGTGAGTTTAACAGCTCGGTTCCATTCATCATGTGTTTTATGAGTGAAATCAGGTGTCATGCATGTAAAACGATGTAGAACGTTCATGCAGCGGTTTTAAACTCGGTCTGTGTGATTTCAGACATTAACGACTGCCAGGGACAGTGTCTGAATGGAGGAACATGTAAGGTACGTGTTCTGTCATCTCATCTCTCTCGGTTCTTGATGCTCACAACTATAGAGAGTTTTACTTGTTTTAATGCTACAGCCTGAAAAATCCAGCAAGTTGTTTTTCCCTCAGAACTGCTTGTCACAACAAATAATCCTGCAAATTGTGAAAATGGCTCAAATACAAGATTAAAGCTTTTGCCATTTCTGTGGGTGTGTCTGAATCTGAGACCGTTTACCAAAATGATCATGCCAGGAAATTCTAGCGTATGCAGGCAGATTAAACCCTGGTGGATGTGAAACACTATGACTTTTGGCAAAAGCGAATAAAGTTCTGACATTTTTTTTTACTGTTCTTTGACAGGACTTGGTTAACAGTTACCGGTGCGTTTGCCCACCGGGTTACTCGGGTGAGCACTGTGAGAAGGACGTGGATGAGTGTGCAAGCGGCCCGTGTCTGAACGGTGGGCGGTGTCAGGACGAAATCAACGGATTTCAGTGCCTGTGTCCCGCGGGCTTCTCGGGTCAGATGTGTCAGGTGAGAGAATGTCTGTGGTGTTTTTTACCCTGTTCTGATTACAGAATTGTGAGCAAATAAAAGATTCATCAAAGAGTGGCAAAATGTGTATTACTGAGAGAATATTTTAAAGCTTGTACCCAAAAAGAGAGAGAAAAGGTGAAATAAAAAAGCTAGTCTGAGACAGAGACTTTAAAATACTCTCTATTTTTTAGAGAGTATTTTTCTTTAAAATATTCTCTAATTTGTTTTCATTCTCTTGAGTTCTGGTGTTCTGTTTCCTGACTCTGTGTGGAGTCTATCAGAGTTGCTCTTATGTGTAAGAATCCAAAAATGTCTGGATATCATTTTCCCCTCATCACGGAGCTCTTTCTCTCCCCCCAAATCTTTCTGTAGCTGAACATTGATTACTGCCAGCCCAGCCCGTGTCAGAACGGCGCTCAGTGTTTCAATCTGGACTCTGACTACCTCTGCAAATGTCCTGATGACTACGAGGGTAAAAACTGCTCTCACCTGAGGGATCACTGTCGGACCACTTCATGCCAAGGTGAGAAATCTCAACCCACAGTAAGATGATCTTCATGCTGCATGACGTTCTTCAGCTGCTGAGTAAAACTGGATTACACGCTCATGTTCTGTCCTCACACATTCAGAGGGAAAGTAGAAGAACGAGGACTCGTATTCTGTTACACGAGGCTTGTTCTGCCATAGGGAGTTATTTGACTGTAACTTCTCTGGACACACACACACACACACAGTTTCTTAAACACACTTTTCTCCTTTCCAAATCCTGCTGAAAGTTTGCCAGTTTCTTAACAGCTCTGTGTGTGTTCTCTGTGGTAACCATTCTCTGACTTGGCTGTGTGTGTGTGTGTGTGTGTGTGTGTGTGTGTGTGTGTGTGAATCAGACCAACCCCACAGCTAGATAATCTCATCACATTTCCTTCAGCTCTTTTGGGAGAAATAGAGCTTTTGTACTTTACATAACCCTCATCACCCACTGCTTCAGAGGAAGACTATGAAAAACTAGTTAACTGTAATGTGAACCAAAAACAAGTATTGCTCTAGCAACGCAAAGGTTGTGTGTTTGAAGATGTACTGATAAACTGTATAGTTTAAAATGCACTGTAAGTTGCATGCATAAAAATGCATTACTGTAAATGTAAAGCAGTGCAGGTGTAAAAACAAGCATTCGCCTGCAAGCGCAGCTTTTGCGTTACCTGCTGTTGCTCTGCAATAAACCCACAGATCAAAAACCCTGAAGCTTTTGTGCTTTTGCAGTGATTGACAGCTGCACGGTTGCCGTGGCATCAAACAGCACGCCTGACGGGGTTCGGTACATCTCCTCAAACGTGTGCGGACCTCACGGGCGCTGCAGGAGCCAGGCGGGGGGGCAGTTCACCTGCGAGTGTCAGGAAGGGTTCAGAGGCACCTACTGCCACGAGAGTAAGACTGAGTCCATCGTTCACCTCCTCACATCCATCTCCTCACACGAGTCTAAATCCTGCGCTTGTTTCTCAGACATTAACGACTGTGAAAGCAGCCCGTGTCTGAACGGAGGGACCTGCATCGATAAAGTGAACATGTATCAGTGCATCTGTGCCGACGGCTGGGAAGGATTTCACTGTGACATCAGTATGTTCATTAAATGCTTTTTTCTGGTTTGTTCTTTCTCAGAAACATGTCATCTGTATGATTTTCTTTTCGCTCTTTTCAGACATAGACGACTGCAGTTTGAACCCGTGCCTGAACAAGGGAGCGTGTCAAGACCTGGTGAACGATTTCTACTGCGAATGCAGAAACGGCTGGAAGGGAAAAACTTGCCACTCCCGTACGAAAGACGATGTTTTTATGATCCACCCAGTTTGTTGAGCTTCTGTTGTGTGTGTTTTGTTTTTGCATGGAATTAAAATACTAACACCGAATCCACCATGTTTCAGGTGACAGCCAATGCGACGAGGCCACCTGTAACAATGGAGGTACGTGTGATGATGAGGGGGACATTTTCAGATGCAGGTGTTCACCTGGTTGGGAAGGAACCACCTGCAATATTGGTAGGTATCTGTTGTTGTTTGGGTTTATAATTCAGGTCATGAGCATCAACCATCTTTATAACAATTCAATGTTCCCACAAATCCCTCTGGCAAACGTCTGGCAAACGTTGCTGCAAATATTTTGATATGCAAATGAGCTCTGCAGCATGCTGTTTGTGGTGAGCAGCCGTAGCGAACCTTTAGCAAACAACACTTTCTAATTATGCTACATTTTTGTGGTAAATGTTTTACTGCAAATGTATTACCTGTTTACTGTCGGTTTGCCTCAAATCCTTTTTGCAAAGGGCTTCAGAACTCAAAGCTGCAAACTTGCCTCTATAAAGTGCAAGTTTTATGTGTGACATCATATAAAGTCAAACTGACATTTCTCAGGAAATCAGACCAGACAGCTTAAAGGATGGATTTTGGAACCAGTTCTCTACTCTTGTCATTCTCTTTCTTTCTCTGTGCGGTTCTGGTTGTGTTTATAGTTCATAGGATTCTGACCTTTGGTGGTTCCTTTGCAGCCAAGAACAGCAGCTGCCTGCCGAACCCGTGTGAGAACGGCGGCACCTGTGTTGTCAACGGCGACTCCTTCACCTGCATCTGTAAGGAAGGCTGGGAGGGTCTCACCTGCACAGAGAGTGAGTGACTTCCTGTAGGCAAATACTAGCTCTTTAAAAATGTCATTCAGATTTTTCAGGTACAAATCAGATTTAAAAATGGCTGGGGAATATTTTTCTCTTTTAATATTCTTTAATTCTTTCAACTGAATTTAATCTTGCTCTTTTTGTCCTGCTTGCATTGAGTCTGTAAATAAAGGGATGATTTATTCTTCCTGCCTGTTTCTTTTTCTCTTTTTCCTAAACCCACCTCACACTGGCTGGACACAGCTATGCAGGAAAAATGTAAATGAGTGTAAGTGGAGACAGATGTCTCCCCCCTCCCGTCTGATTCTTTAAGTCCTTCTCTTGTCTTGTTGGACACCTCTGTCTCTCTCTGGCATCTGTGTGGACTGAGAAACCAATTACTGAGGACAGGGAGAAAGTTGGAAGTCATATTTAAAAAACACGCAGGCAGCAACGGTGACTCTGCCAAGCTGGACGCCCACGCGTGTGCGCATACGCATGCGCGCGCAGACGCAGGCTGTGACATGTTGGCTGTTTTGTGCTTTCGCATGGGTGTGAAATGAAACAAACCCTTTCTCTCTCTCCTTCTCTTTTTCAGATACCAACGACTGTAACCCACACCCATGGTAAGTCCTGGCAAAACATTTACACACAGTTCTGCGCCGTAAACAGGCCCGTACAGCTGCTTCACTTTCTCACACTCTCACAGTGCTGGGAAACAGACACTCCCAGCTTCTGTCATTCCAAGAGTGCGTGCAGCTCTATGTCTATTGTGCATTGTGCTGCAGACGCTGTTTGAACAAGATCTGGAGTCTGAGTTAACGTTGAGATTTAAAGTCCAAATAGAAGAACTAAATTGCTCTTGGTGCAGCGAGCAGGAACTGATGTGTGATAGATTAGCCTCAATTCACATTCAGTTCAATTCAGTTTACATTTATCTGTGTAGCGTTTTTATATATGAAGCTGCTTTACAGAAATGCAACACAATTTACATGGTCATAAACTGGTGTTTGATAAAGAAATATAGTTATAAAGAATGATAAAGAATTGCAGATTGATTGATTACATAAAAACATAAACACACTGAGTCTGTGTCTTTCTCTCTCTGTAGCTACAACAGTGGGACGTGTGTTGATGGTGATAACTGGTACCGTTGTGAATGTGCCCCGGGTTTCGCCGGGCCGGACTGCCGCATAAGTAAGTGTTAGATGAAACTCTCTGTCTGTCAGTGTTGCTCATGCACATCACATCAGAAACAAACGGCTAAAGTAAAACGCGCTCTAGCCAGACAAATAACAGCACTGCGGCAACATGCCAAAAACTCAGTGAGTGGTCTCCTCTCATCCTCACAGCCCCTCACCAGAAACTGCCTCACACTGACCCACAGTCAGTCAGCTCCACTAAACCAGAACTGATCAGAGCTTGTTATTTCATCTGGCTATAAAACTCAAACCTCAGGCTTTACTCAGCATTCCCATGACATCACTGTCAGCTGAGCCTGAGATGTGTGTCTATCAGGACAGGTCTCGACTCTGACATCACTTCCTCTTTCAACATCACACACTGCTGTAATGTTGAGAGACTTCTGATTCCTCATCAATTCTTCTTATTTCTGCAGATATAAATGAGTGTCAGTCTTCTCCCTGTGCTCTCGGCTCCACCTGCGTAGATGAGATCAACGGGTATCGCTGTCTGTGTCCACCAGGAAGAACAGGACCTGATTGTGAGGAAGGTGCGTTATATAAACTTGTGCAAACAGATAAGACACACATTTACATGTATATGTTTTGTGGGTTTTTATGAGTGTTGTTGCTAGCAGAATGCTCTTCAGTTTAAATACAGGAAAGCATTTATCATATAATCCTAGCTGTCCCGTTTCTTCTTCCGTACTCATAAGATTAAGACCTGTTATAAGACCACCAATAAAGCAAAGATTTTACCCTTGGGCGATGTTGGAACTCTTTAAAAGAGTTTATCATAATTGGTTGTTTGAGTGCCACACACAACTACTAAACCGAAAGTCATTTATCAACAGAACAAACCCTCACCTAGCTTTAATCTAATCCTCACATGTGTTGTGTGCAGTCATTGGGAAACCCTGTGTTTCTAATGGACAAGTAGCTGCTGACGGTTCCAAATGGGAGGAAGACTGTAACATCTGCCAGTGTCAGAATGGAAGGATTCACTGCACAATGGTAATTCATCTGCATTGTTAGGCTTCATTTATTCTGAAGAGAAAAATGACTAGTTTCATAAGACTAAGATATTTTTCTGTTTAGATGTGGTGTGGACCAAAGTCGTGTCGGGCAGGAAAGGGCAGAGGCGTGTGTCCTGTTGGCCAGTCCTGTGTTCCAATCAAAGAAGAGCACTGCTTCGTCAAACCCTGCCCTAGTTTTGGAGAATGCTCAGCTCCTCCTCCACCCTCCAGATGCCACACCGGCTTCTCTTACCAGGACAACAGCTGTGCCAACATCACATTCACCTTCAGCAAGGAGAACATGCCTCCAGTGAGTCATATTTTCAGTACGGAGAGATTGAATTATGAACTTTTGGGCTGTTATCCCCCATCTCCAAACGTCTTCTCCACCCTTCTATAATTTGGTGGAGAACCGAGAGGGCAGTGAAAGATCAGGTTCTCTTCATCCAGGAGACAACGTTCCTCTTGGGTGAAGTTTTCCAGGCTAGCTCAAGTCTCACAAGCTTTGTTGTCATATCCAAACACTTCTTTTTCTCTTGCTGAAGAAAAATGCATGAAATACATATTGTACAATAATCCTTGGCTGGGTATCATTTCCAAACCGAGGCATTCCAGAGCTAATATCCCATAACACTTTAATGCTTAAGCAGTCATTGTATAAGTCCCAAGTTTGAGAAAGACCGCTGACGGCTGCCCAACAGCCAATCACAATTGCCAAACACGAGACAAATAAATGTGATAAAGGACATTGAAAATTCTAATTGGCTGCAGTAACAGGAGTAAACTGAGTGTAAAAGATGAGTGTAGTGGGATAAATATTTGACAGAGAAAGAAACGTCTGCATGTCCAACTGACTAAATCTTACATTCCTTCTGTCTCTTTCTCCTGTTCACACTTTAAGTTCTGTCATGGGAGTCAAAACCTTAAGCTGATGAGCATTTTTGAGGACTTAAATGTAATTTAATGGTACAGAAACTGTAGTATATTGTAAATATAGGCACAGCTGAACTTTACTTTTAGGCTCCTCAAATTCACAATGCTACACAAACTCAGGTTCATTGTTGCTTTAATCACCACATAGTAATATTTATTAAGGTGCTAATATCATGGCTCATTATGGATCTTTGTGTTCTGACAGGGCGTGAGTGTAGAACATGTATGTAACGAGCTGAGACATTGGTACCTGCAGAACCTCTCAGCAGAGCATTCAGTGTCCATCACCTGTGATCCATCATCTACAGCCAGCAATGAGATTCACGTCAGCATTGTGAGTAAACCCACTGTGATGGACCTCATTAAGCGCAATCTGTAGAAAAGAGCAGCTATGGGGGTGGAGTTTAGCTTCTGCAGTTGAATGTGATGTTCATGAGTCATGTTCTTTGTGCAGTCCACAGAGGAGCCGAGGATGGACAGGAGTCCTGTTAAAGACATAACTGTTCAGATCATTGACCTGGTGAGCAAACGCAATGGAACCAGCACCATCATCAAAGCCATTACCGGTGTACGTGTTCATCAGAACCCAAGTCCCAAAACTGGTAAGGACCTCTTAGTCTCTTTAGTTTTGGGCTGCTTTCAGCAGATGGGAAAAAGTTGACTGCTTAAAGTTCTGAGAGGAAAGAAAAGATTTGTCATGTTCAAGGTTTAAGATTTCCCAAGTTTAGGCCAGACCAGTTGCTCTGTCTGTCTGTCTTGAGCAATGTTCAACTGTCGAAAGAAGTTTTAAGTCATTGAAGACATGGAATGTAAGATCAGTTCTGCCAGTTGGATGAAACATCAATTAGACATCAGGACGCTCTAATGCTTGCAGTTGATCAAACATGGCACCCAAAGCTTCTGCCAAACTTCTGACTCCCTCAACAAAACCTTTTAAACATTTGCTCAAGTCTCCTCTCAGATGGGACCAGGGGACATGGTATAAATGCTCTTTTTGGGTGAAGTTCTACCATAAATTTTTGTGTGGCTCATATTTTCCACTTGTGTTCACACTTCAAAGTTTTAAACTGGGTCAGATGTATCAGTGTTCACTGTATGGCACCAGTTAACAGGAAAAATCCATGACTTGTCTAAGTAACTCATCCTCTTCCTCCCTAGACTACCTGGTTCCCCTGCTCAGCTCCATCTTCATAGTCCTCTGGATCCTCGCCCTGGCCTCAGCTTTCCTGTGGTTCCTACATCGTAGACGGAAGCAAAACGGCCACAGCAATGCAGCTACTTCAGCAACAGAGGAAAATACCACCAATAACGTCCGTGAGCAGCTCAACCAAATCAAAAACCCCATCGAGAAACATGCGGCACACGGCGTGGCCATCAAAGATTATGAGGGAAAGAACTCCATCATTGCAAAAATTAGGACTCATAAGTCTGAGGTGGAGGATGAAGACATGGAGAAACACCTGCAGAAGGCACGCTTCACCAAACAACCGGCATACACGCTGGTGGACAGGGAGGAGCGAACGCCACACAAAAACCCAAACTGGACTAACAAACAGGACAACAGAGACTTAGAAACAGCACACAGCAACAGAATGGAGTACATCGTATAGCAGGCAGTTGTGTTGCCCTGCCACCAAACCCTTGTTCATGTAGGAACTACAAACTGATGTGCCATTTCAAACTGATTACAATTATGTTATGGGAATCCTGCTAATTTAAGTTTTGACAAGCTGGTTTAACACTGGCAAATGTTAGTTGCTGTGGATGGCTGGAAAACCAAACGCTGCAACACACAGGCACGTGTTTCCTTCAAAAAAAAAGTAAAACAAACATTTCAAATGTCTATATTTGTGTGGATACGTTTGAGTATCCAAGTCTAAAAAGTGTGCAAGTGTTTTTTGTTCATGACAACGCTCTCACAGCTAATACATGCTTCCTCTCCAGCGGCTGTGCTGTAACTCTCTTTAGTTTGAATCATTTCAAGTTCTGAGCTGAAAGTACCTTCACAGCTGCACACGACAGCAGCTGTCACAAATGAATAAAAAGATAAAAAAATTATTTATTATTTTTCTTTTCTTGGGGTGGGATAGGTCGGTCAGCATTTGCTGCCAATATGAAGAAATTTAAACTTGTGTAGATATGTACATTTTTTTTAATTAATCACTGTGTATATTTGATTTATTAACTTAATAATCAAGAGCCTTAAATATCATTCCTTTTTATTTATGTGCTGTCTAGTGAAGGGTTTGATAGCTTTATAAGCCTATAGCTTGTGTTCGGACAAATTTTTCACATTTCAGACACCAAAATTTGAAGAGAAAAGCAGCCTATTTTTTAAAATTAGACGGGCATTTGTGTGCCTGAAACTTGTTTTATTTTTCTTTTTATACGTTGTCAGATATTTCAATATTTGAAACTTCTGTTCTGTATTACGCAACTTTTACTTGCATGAACTACATTGCAAGTGAAGTGACAAATATGGCTGCTTTTGGATATTTGGTGGCAGACATATTGCTTGCCACAGATGACAAAATAAAATCAGTTTAAAACAATAAAAGGGAACAAGTGTCTTTAAGTTGCTTGTTGGTAAACTGCTCTGAAACAAGCGAGTATAATCTCAAACAGAACTCATTCTCTCTAGTTCTGGTTTGCAGCTGTAAGCAATGATACTGTGCTATGAGGCTGTGATACTTGGAAACGCTGTAGATGAGTGTCTTGCTTTCAGCAGTTCATCTGTAATCCTGCACACACACATGTGGTCTCTTCCTCAGTCCTTCGTATCAAGGCTCTCTAAATGACAAACCAGCGTGCCTAAATTCTATGAGACCATACATTCAAATATCATGTTCATATTTGACATTTGTTGGCCAATGTTTTTTGTTCCTGGCAATGTTTTGAAAATGTTATATTTATTAAACATTTTGTATAAAAAGAAAATTAAATCTGCTTGTTTGATATGGTCGTTCACTGAGCTGTTTTTACATGTGTGTAAACGTGTTTACAGCAGTCTATGTTCTCATTGTGTTGTGACTAAAACACTTTCCCCACATCATCATTGAGGTATTCAATCACATGACTGGGGGCAAAAGGCAAAACTTACGGTTGTGAGTAAAAAATGAGTTTCTCAAACTTGAGGTACTAAGAGTTCAGCTTCAGTTGTTCATGTTGTGTCAATGTTTTGAGCACAACATAATCCAGTGTTGAAAAATCATAATTTTATGAGCATGAATGAGTCTGTGATTATATACCTCTCAGCAGTATTTCAGAACAACAAATGGTTTCCATCTTTAATTATTAAAATTTTATTACATCACAACATAAAATGACTTCAAATCTCATCCCACCAGCAGCATATAGTCTTTATCCCAAACTCAAATTCTTGCTTTGGAAAACAGCTGAAATGTTTTGACTTGATATTTTGTTACAGCACAGTGTTTGTGTGTTTTGATAATAGTCTGTGGTGTTAATATGACACACATCTGTTACACAACAGACATGAAACAAATGAAGGTTTGTAAGCACGGCTAAAAAGCAAAACATGTGACTAGATGAATTTATGTCTATTTTTAGAATTCGCCATCATTACACTGCATCAAAACTGACTGCAGCCGTGACCAGACAAATATCACACAAGCAGTTTGTTATTCTGCTGTCAGTCATCAGACATGAGCTGCAATGAAAAGAAACGCAATCACACATAACAACCACAAACAAACCTCAGCTCCAGCAGTGAACGTGTGATGGCTGGAGGTCTGTGTGCATGAGAACACAGAGAATCAATCATTCTCAGCTCGAGTCTGGAGCTTTCAGACGCATGGAGACAGAGATCTGGGCTTGAAGCCACAGCGCTCTCAGTGGCTCCCGCTGGTCTGATATTCACATCTTATGGAGAAAACTGAATCTTCATTTGTGCTGCATTTTTGTTTAGAGTTTTGGTTTCACTATGATAAAACTTCTGCATTTCAATCTTATTATACAAATTTGTCCAGAATATTCTTCAGAAACGCATGTTTTGTGTTCAGTTAGAGACAGAAAGTGATGTATTTGGAATAGTAGATGACAGATTTAAGCTCACATGAGACAGTGTGTGTGATGAACTCAGTGCTTGTGAAGTGTGTACAGTAACATCCATCTCAGTGGCGTCAGACATCCGCTTGGTTTTCTGCCACCGTGGCCCTCAGGAGCGTCTGAGCTGGTGTTATGGTGATCTTCTGTCTGCTCCCCTCCTCTCAGGCTCTCAGCCTGCTCTGGTGATTCTACTGTTTTCATGTGTCTGATCTCAAGCTGAGCTCCTCTCTGGGTTTCAGCTGGTGTGGAGAAGATGCCAGAAGATGGTCTGCTGGAATCGCTTCAGTCCATGACGTGATCTTTTAGAGAACTCCTCAGAGCTTCATCCTCACAGCAGCAGCTTCAGGACATGGTTCAGGGTCTGGACAGATCTGCTCTGAGATTTTCTGAGATGAGATGGTGCACCTGATTCAGAGAAGCTTTTGGATTGTACGTCTACATCTGCACAATTACTGCACTGGCTCTGGAGCTGGATAATAGATTTTACGTTTCACCAGAAAATACTTTCACTAGAAAAATACTTTGACCTGCTTTGCCCATTGTGCTGACTCTAAATAAACAAGAAGAAACAGACAGGAAACAGAAAGAGTTTTCAATGGATCGCCATGGAAATGTTAAGCTCTGTGGCTTTAACACAAACTACACAACAAACACAAACCTTTCAACACCTGACAGGAACTGCAAAGAAAATGATTTATTGAATAAAGCAGGACAAAGAACTCTGTTGTAGAGAAGTTTGTTGTGCTGACATGTAGTAACTTGGAGATATTGGTGTCACCATGGGAACGAATCCATGGGATGTTCCTGCTGGGTCTCTTGGGTATGGCCATCACAATAAAAGCAAACGCGAGTGTTTAGCTCCCAGCAGTTTTCCTGTTCTGCTTTGCTCATCAAAACTGTCATCCTATTTATCAGGATATAAATATTTATGTGTGGCTTTGCTTTTGTAGGCAACATAATTTATAGTTCAGTTTAAAAAAAGAAAATTACGTTTAAGACTTAAAGGTAAAGTTTTTTTTTATTTTTTGCCAAAATCAAAAATAATGCCTGTTTGGTCAAACTTGTTTCTCTCAAAACATGAAACAGAGCAGCAGGGTTAGATAAAGGCACTTTGAAGTCCTTGTTCCACAACTAGTCATGCTTAACCGATCATCTGTCAGAAGAATAAAGAGACGGGTGGATTATTGAATCCCACCAACATACACCTTCAACAGTCCTGATGAAGCTCCGTCAACACCACAATCCTCCACTGAGCAAGAACAGAGCAGGTGCTTGTGACCATCAACTTCAGGGCCACAGGACCATTAAACTGCAATTAAACCACACAAAACAATCAGGGCAGTCCAAACCGCTTGGGTTTCATGAAAGAATATGTTTACTGACCGAACCTCTGAACTGGTTGAAGATCTATAAGCTATTAGTTCTCATTTAAAGGCAAAAGGGCAGATAAGCACAAGGTCCGTCAAGTCATTAGATGAGAAGAAGGAAACTGAAGATGGATGTTTTGTGAGGTGTGCAGCCTCTGGTCTTCTCAGATAGAATGCCTTGATTTATAGAGAAAGATGGTGTGGCCTCGTGGTTGGAGATCTGAACTTGTAAATCTAAATGGCTGTAGGTTGAAATGCAGCAGGGGTTGTGTGGTGAAATATTACCAGTTGATCAAGAAAACTCTGGTTGCTTCAGACGATTATGAGAGTAGATATATACAACCACACACTGACATAATTTATTTTCTCCTTTAAACTAGTTTTTCACATTACCTTCAGTTCATTTGTTTTAACGTTCTTTGAAAAGTCTTTCTTAAAGACTTAACAAATCTTAGATGAAGATCTCAGAAGATAGAAACTCCTTCACAGTCCATTACAGGTTCCTGCAGATGATGGGAGTGTAAACCAGCGACAGCTTCATCAGAACAGCACATAAATGAAAGCAGCCTGAACACGCCGACCGATGACTGACAGAGAAAGAGTTCAGTTTAAAGAGCAGTAAAGGTTAAAAAGTGAATCGTGTGACAGTGTTGGCTGTGCTTGTGAAAACAGTGGAGATGAATGAACTGCTGTCTCATCTGTAGACCACCGTCTGTCAAACTGTCTCTCCTACACAAACTCACACACTCGCCTCCTCAATGCTCCGTGTCCCTCCACCCACTGTAACCAAGACTGGACGCCTGTTAGGGGGATATCCAGACACACCCAAACTCACTAATAAACTCCACAGAAAATAAACACACCCGAGAGCGAGCGCTGGAGCGAGAATAAAACATGCAGGACCGGAGGAAAAAACATTTGATATTTCATTTCATATGCATTTCACAAACCTCTGGAAAACAGATAAAAGCAGGAGCAACAATGGAGCAGTGTTTCTTTCCCAGAGAAACTCGAAGAGGCTCAAAGGAGAACAAGAGGAAGAAAACAAAGATAAGAGAATAAACTGAAAGCTATCGGAGAGTTAGAGGGGAGATTTGTAAGATGAATAAAGAGGGAGATGCCAGCTGTCAGTGTGTCTGTGGGAACAGGGAGGATCTGTGTTGAATACTGTATCTACAAGGCCTCAACCTGAAGGATTTCCTGTCTGAGCTGAGCCACACGCTGCTGAAGACTGTGATGTCACAGTTACAAAACTCTCAGCAGAACCAAAGATCACAGAATGAACAAAGTACCACAGTTCTGTTAGTATGAATGAGGGAAACTGCAATAAAATAATTAAATACACATGAAAAATATGTAATTTACTGTAAAAATAAAGCTGGAAGGTGACTTTGAGTCAAGATGACAAACTCAATCAGCTGTGCACTGATCTGACACACAGGTATCGGCTCATCGGTACTAGCAAATAAACAAACACGCTAGTCACGTGTCCGGTGTGATTAACTGCACGTGAACGTTACACAACCATCTGAACACCCATAATGTGGGCAGTAGATGTGAAGTTACAGATCTGGGCTGGTGACAAAGAGCTCAGGTCAATAAAATGGACATGTTCCAGGACATGTGATCAATAAAATGAGTTCTGAAGATTTCCTAACCTTCAACAAACCGTTCTAAAAGATCTCAATTCACTATTAGTCTAGATGTGTTAACACTAGACTTGTTTTTGGTTCACTTCCATTCATACTGTAAAGACATCACCTTAAAGACTCTGAATGGCCTGCAGTGTTGCAGTAAGTGGAGTTTGTCTTACTGCTTAAGTTACCAGAGTTTGCACCAGCGTGATTACTGTGTTCTGATGTTTGAAACACTCATGTTTGGTGAGGCTGACGCTAACCACAGAAGCACCCACACACATTTTTCTCCAAAACAACTGTGGACACATCCTGGAAAGCTTGAATGTTGTCATCACTACTTAGTATTTCAGTGATGATGCCTTTTAGGGGATCTGAGTCTAACATGACAGATCTTCTTCTTATGTGGCAGCTTTGTTTCAATCTGTTGTTTGACATTTCAGCTAACCGTTGCCTGTTCTGTACACCACAGCAGAACCAGCAGAAAGCACAGCTCAGACTCGTGTGATGTGTGTCACTCTACACTGACAACATGTAAGAATGTTTGGAGAACATCTACATCAACCTTTCAGTTTTAATGATGAGAAAACTCTTAGCCATCCAACAGAAAACATTCTCAGAACATTGACTAACATTTGCTAAAAAGTTATCATAAACCTTTTCTGTTAGAACATTTTTTTAATGATATATAAAATACATCAAAATCATTAGTCCTAGGTTGTTAGTGAAATGTTTTAAAATGTTACAAATTCTTTTAACCAAACGTTACAAACGTTCTTTTAACCAAGCAATAACGTTAACACAACTTCTAAAAGATAACATAAATATTTTGTTTATAGTCAATGCAAACATTAGGAAACATTTGTAAATCATTAGCTGGGCAGCACTTTACTGAACACCGTCAGCTCTCAGGAAAGCTCTCTACACAAGGTCATGAAGAACATCTGCAGAACATGATGTTTTAGAAACTCCACCTCAAGGTTTCATAGGGAAACCAAGATTAGGTGACAATGAGTCTGAGTGAGCCAGAGGAGCTGAAACGCCCGTTTGTGTGGCTTACTGTAGGAAAACAGTGAGAAATGGAGACAGAGGGGAACAAAGAAAAGATAAAGTTATGTTTATTAACGCTGTGACTCTGTTCAGAGAGAGAAGAGACTGTAAAAACACATCAGCTTTGATCCACCGATTCATGACAGCGCTGCTGTCTGCACTGTTTCCCAGCTCTCATGCTCCTGTTGCGTGACCTGAGGACTGAAACATACTGGTTATCAAACAGCATTTAAACAACACTGAACAAGTTACTGGTTTCATCACGTCCATCCAGATGAATGTAGAGCTGTCCCTCTGTATGTGTACGTCAGTTCTGTAAGACCTCAGGCTTGAGCAGTGAAGTTAAACACATTTGGAGCCACATTTGGAGCACAGTTGTTGTAACAAATGGCAATTCCATAAAAAAAACACTGGAAATGGAATTTTCCCAGGATTCCCAGTGTAGCATTTGGAGAAATGACCAGATAAAAAACTGCATTCATCTACAATCTTTTTCAAGGTGTTTTGGGATGTGCCATAAAATAAAGAGGAGAGTGATGTCTTCCATCTCTGTTGTGATGTCATGATGTGATGCATATTGTGTGCCACACCCTCATTTCAGGATATTAATGAAGGAAGCGCCTCACCACAGCAAGGATGCGATTCATTCCAGGACCTTCATCAAGGACCAGTAAAACAGCAGGGTTGAGTCATTTGGCAGAAATGTTTTAATCCGAAGCAATTACAGTATTTTGGATCCGTTTAAAGAAAAATTCCTGTGGAGCGTTTTAAATGGATAGTTTCTCCAAAAAATTAAATTGTATCATTTTTTACTCACACCATTTCAATCACTAATGAATTTCTTCTTTAAAAAAAAACAGTTCTATGAATGTCCTGTTTGATGTCAAGAGAGAATCTGAAGGTGAGTAAATGATATTTTTGTGGTTGGGTGAATCTCTTTAAGCATCTTGATCTGAAGTCACGTTATCTCAAACCATCCTCTCAGAATCTGAACCACAGACTTTTTCAATGGTAGCAGTTTTTAACCTCTCAGCTCCAGTACCTCCTGAAGATTCATGCCAAAAACCATAATCTCATCCCTCTCTGTCAGAAAGTGACCTCTGGAAGTGTCACGGGAGCCCTGTGTGGCTGATATAAACTCTGTTTTGCAAACGGAGCACTAAATAAAAGCGAAGGCCACAGACCAATTCCCAAACTGCCTCAAAACTTGTGGCGTCATTCAGACTCTCTCTGTCAAGCTGTGGTGAGGAGGACTTGCCATAAACACATGACAACACTGGAAGAACAAATTCACCGAGCCATTATGATTTTCAAACTGAAATTCAACATCGTTCGTGACTCATGCTGCTGAGCCACATTTTTTAGATTTATAACTTTCCTGGCTAACCTTAGGCAAAGGAGAAAACAAGAAACTGGCTCCTAGTGACAAATCAGAGCAGAGCAATTGAAATAATCTGCTTGTCATGAGAGAAACTCCAGATCGCTCTTGTGATACCTCAACTCCTCCGATCTGCCAAAGTGTCTGAGAGAGACAGAACCACCACAAGCTTCAGCTCACCCATCACACAGCAAACACAAGCACTGAGAACCACATCCTGAGTAGGGGAACGCAAAAACAAGGGCCCTGCTTCCCTGAACTGGAGAAGCGGTTACACAATGTGAACTTTTCACTGTCGAACTGGAAAACTTCACTCAAATTATAATTCTTGCTTTCATTGAAAGCCAAAGCAATGCAGGAAAAAAGTCTAAAAGAAAATGTCTGAGAGAAAAACAATGGCAAAATGGATTCACCTCAAAAAGTACTGACATTAATGGCAGGAGAGACAGAAGACTCTCTACATCTCTGATGTTCACCCAAACGTGGGCGGGTCCAGCAGATTTCACAGGACCCTGTTGGATGATGTAGTGGGTTCTAATGAGGAAAAACATGCAGACAAGAAAGATACAAAGCCCAGAATCTGAATGAGGTTGAAGAAGCAACGCAGCTACTCAGTCAGAACAGGAACTTTTTTACTGTGAACTTGTCCCACGCTTGTGTCATGCTGATGGCTCCAGAGATTCTACCACCAAACATCCTGTCAAAGCAAATCACAGCCTCCGTACCCACACTCATCTGATGGTATGAACGTGGGTGAGTAAGAAGCATCTTTGAGAGCCAACAAAAACTGTGGTCTGCTTTCTGACTTCAGAAATGATCATTCTAGGCAAAATCCATGATGTACCTGTGATGCAATGGCTACCAAATAAAACTGCTATAATGGTTTCTGAGATAAATAGATGATGCAATATAAACTCACAATAACAGTATTTCACACACAATAGCTGCTGCACTCATTGACCTCAGCGGTTCGAGAGCCAGTACAGAAGTCAGACTTCCACTTCTCCAAGCCAAAACATTTCAGTGGTCCACCTCAGAAAGCATGAGGACCTCATCCAATTAGCCCCTTCAAACCATCCCATAATAAGAGAGAGAGAGGGGAACCGAGAATCAGGAACTGACTGCATGAATGCACTTAATAATAAACAACTTTGCACTGTAAAAGCTGGGTGTGTAACCTAAAAGCAACACACACAGTTCAAGTTCTTACATTCTTAACATATTATATATGGAGTCTGGAAATACTGAGCTGCATGCTACACTTGTAAAAACCACTAGACTGCTCTGTTCACATCGTGAGAAATACAACAGTTCAAAATCAGCCCATTCTGATGTGACACTCCTGCTTGTAAAGTATTGCTTTAATAAATATCTAGAGATTAAGTGGCTCTTACCACATCCTGGTTTACATACGTATGTGTATGTATGTGTATGTATGTGTATGTATGTGTGTGTATGTGTGTGTGTGTAGACACACAAAAGCTGTTGTTTTCAAGTAACTGACAAAACATCAACACTGAACTGTTGGTCTCCTCACTGCCCCGGGTCAGTACAGCTTCACATATGTAACTAGATATAAGCAAAACAAACCACATTGTTTCATGTTTTCCGGTTTATTTCCAGCTAGCCTTAACCAAACTTAGCTTGAGAAATGAAGGCCAAGCAAATTGTTGGTCAGTTTCTGCTTCCTTTGGCTTTTGTCTAGACTACTTAAAATAATCCATACTGAACACTTATTAGTGAGCATGTCTTCGTTTGTTTTGACTGCTTTGAGCCACGTTAAACATACATAATGTAACATGATTATTGTCATTTCCTGTAGAGAGTGTGGCATGGCTGTACCGCCACAGACATAGTAAGACATGTTTGCTATGATAAATAAAGCACATTTTCACTGTGAGCTTCTCTCCTTACGATCATGCACTGGGCTTCAGTCTGAGATATCTGTTAAGATATGTTAAGGCCTCCATTAAGACTGAATTCAATTCTTATAATATCTCGCCAATATCTAGCCAGATATAATGGGTGGTTTCTTCAAAGAAGGTTTTCTTAAGAGTTGTACAAACCACAGGTTGAGCCTAAGAGCACAAAAGCATGTGTTCTGAATCACACAATCATGTCCTGAGTTGCCAGCTAAACATTTACATACTTCTTTCGACTTTTTCCAAAATAAATTGGGTCTGTCAGTGACCCTCAGCTGAGCCCGACAGCTGCACCGACTAATAACAACACAGGTGCTGCTCATAAAATTATCTGCTTCAGAACTTCAGTTTGGGAGGAAACAATCGGATCAGCCAATCATTTGTGTTCTTCCAAAGATGCTTCAGTGTTAAATTTGGAAAAATCCAAATTCCACACTGACACTTTCAAAGGTTTTTTAGTTTTTTTAGTTGCTCATCCACAATGAAATGTGTAAAAACATCACATGCATATGCAAATGAACATGTCAAGATTTCTGCCCTGCCAGCCGCCATTATAATTTCTCTTTCTTCTTTTATTTTATTTATGGAGCGTGTTTTAAAGTAGCTGTAGCCCTGACTCAGCACTGCAGTAACTACATCTAATCTCTGTAGTATTTCAGGTCTCAGGTTGATGTTGTTTCACGCACTAGCAAACGTTCCCACCTGCCAAAACAAAACATTTGTTATGACTCACTGTGTCATAAATCAGTCAGATATGAAGCTATCACACAGGAGCTACACAGGTAAAAGGGAATCAGGGACTTTCTACAATTGCATTTGAAGCGTTCGGTTAAACAAACGCTTGTTTACAAATGAGGAAAGACCTAAAATGCAAATCATCATTAATGATAGTCTGTGACAACTGAACATGTATATTATCGATTGTATTCGGCCATGCAAAAGGGCAGAACAAAGACCTCCAATGTCTGCCAAATATGACTTGGCACAGAAAGACTTTCATGTGTAAAGAAATACCAAAGTATTTAGACAAACGAGAGAGAAGTTTCATCATAGTTCTGACAGGAACCGAGGAATGGCAGGGGCTTCTAAGCCTTTGAAGTCACTGTAGCAGGACTGACTAAACGCTGAAACTATTTACAGCCTCTGCTGGTGAGACAGTTTTATGAATTTGTGCTCCACTACATAGAGGACAGAACAAAATGAGAGAGCCTGTATTTAAGACTGAACAGGGATCCATCTGCTGAACTTCTGAGGACCAGAAAAGCAGCTAAAACTAAGTTATTTCCTGCGTCACTCCAGGCAGATACGATACAGAGAAACCGTGAGACCAGTAAGACTGAATGGAAGTATTTACTGTTAGTCTCCATACACAAAGATGTGAGGTCACGAAGATCTATTAAAAGATTTGACTGTTTGCACAGTTATGTTTACACAGAGACAGAAGTGGATATATGGGTGTATTTCAGAGCTCCAATCACTGAAAAGAACCAAGATATTCACACATGATGAGTCAGAAACTTACAACTGAAGCTACCAAATATTCTCTCAGGTGTCTGAGGTTGTTTTTACACGACCACACCTTCTGAACAGGGGTCTGGTACAAACATTGTGTAAAAAAACATACTGGCCTAAATGCTATTGATGACAAAATTTGCCTAACATAGTAGAATGCTTTTCTCATCGTCTGAGCAGAAATAAAAACACAATGAGAATCCAGCTCAGATCCGTTTGTCATTGTTCAAAGAATGCAAGATGCAGGCAGAGCACTGTTGCTTCATCTGGAAGGAATATGTCTCCAGAAGAAATGGCCTGCTGAACACGCCAGCTACCTGCTGAACATGCTAGCTGAACACAGAAAAACAAAACCCAGTGTTTGCATGCTGAAATATTCTAACAGAGATTCCTAAGATTAAGAAACATGTCTGTCTTCAAACATATTTGATGTTTCAAATGAGTCAGAAATGAGTTTGACAGGTTTGCGTTTCTCTCTAGCGGCTGACATCATCTCAGCACTGCTAACAGATCTGAGTCCTTAAACAGGAGTTTCACGCTTCTGCAGGTAATGATACACAATTACAGTGTCTGCAAGCCACAAAACTGTCATCAGCAGCCCCAGAACATGACTGATGTACTTTCTTCCACTTCACAGGCACTGTTTAAAAGTGACTCAATGCCTTTGTCATGCATCAAGGCTGTAGAAACCACCAAATGTGACACCAGATTAGAATGCAAAAAAACCTAAAAAAAAAATTGTATTGTGACACGGATCTCTGTGATACTGGAAACGCTGCCAGAAATAACAAACAACAAAGTCTTTTAAACCCCATTAAACCCCAAACTCCTGCCACTGTATCCAAGATACAAAATAATTACCATAAATATTATATTTCTACAACAACAGAGGAAGTATCTACAGCAAACTGGTAAACCAGCCAAACAGGCTCCTAAAGTTGATATTCATGTCCAGGTTCCAGCAAACTGGTGCTCATGTGGAGAAACCCATCGCAGAACTCTTCTCAGAACCGTGTGCAGGTTAACCTGAATAAGATGTTCCCACAGGTGTTCCGCTTCACCACAAAGAGTTAACTGAGACGAGGTGGATTTCCATATCAGACGCAGAAGGTCTTGAGATGGTGAGGACCTTGCATAGCTAAAGGGTGAAAGACAACACCAGTGTAGAGATCAAGATGGCTCAAAACTTCAATGGGAGAGAAAAAAGCGGATGCATGCACAGTATCCGCAGTCTTATCTTTCCCTTTCCTAATGACTGGAGTATGCGACCTGCCTCAGAAGCTTGGAAGAATTATGGGAAAATAAAAAGTCTTTCTGCTCAGCATCAAGAGCCTGAAGCATGTTCTCCGTTAACTCTGGATGTCTTCCTAAAATGCAGATTATAAATCATTCTATCTGTGCACATCAGGACTGGCAGATAAAGCAACAGACATGTACTGGTCTGTGCAACTGGCTGCCCACAGGTCACATCCATGTGATATCTATGCAGTTTATTTAAAACAATATGTGTATTACCACTTATAAAACAGCTGTGGTTAATTCACAAAACACTGTATGTGTATCAGTGAGCTGCACTCATAATGCGTGCGTCATAATGTGTCATAATTTTGGCACACACATGTCAGGAAATGTCATTTAGAATTTAGTGTATGAAAGGAAGAAAGACAAATAATATGCTATTTTCCTACCAAAATAATTTTAAGTAAAGATAAAAATCAAACATTAAAATTATTTTTTAAAATATGCAATAAAACAATGGAGGGAACAAACACAGCAGAAGTTCAGAGGAATGGGAAGAAAGTGGAAGAGAGACATTCCTGCCATTGATTCTCAGTTCAAAGAGGAACGAGAGCCTTGAGAACCTCATCAGCTCCAGACAAACGGAGAGTGTGGAGAATAGACATCTGAACAATCATCATCGCTCAGGTGACTAATTATTATAAACACACTGCATCAATCAGATCAGATCTCTGGTGGTGAACCGGTTACAATCTGTGATAGCTGAGATATCACAGCTACTGATTACAACAGGTGATCAGATGTGATCTCACAGACGAGTCCTCTGAGGAAACGAGGTACAGTGTGTGTCTAAGTGATGGAGAAGGACTCTGTAGAAATGTTTCCTAGCGGTTCTCACTTTGATGTGAAAGATCTTACAGAGACAGGGCAGGGCTGTTGGGCAATTGCATCGGCGTGTGTGAAGGTTTCACAGATATCACCACATGCAACGGGCGAGCAGGACTTTCCTGGAAGCACATCACACCCGGCTGCGTAACTGTAGCTTCATCTTATCGTTCTGTTTAACGTCCACCTGAAACAATATTTGCTCATGAGTGTTCAGGGCAACTTTTGGGTGACCTCTTCAGCATGATTATGAAATGCTACGGCGAGACCCAACACCAGCACAAAACATGATGAAAGAAGAACTGTGAAGATAAGTGCATGACATGCTTTCAGAAAACTGCATAAATTCACTCAACAAAAAGATCAAAAACGAATGTCATACCATAACTTTAAAACATCAGGTTCCTGCGACAAGCAAAAGTCACAAATGAAGATGGTCACATGACCTGTGTTCTAACAGATGTTACCTTTAATTACAGCTCTCGACTCAACACACAGTTAATTGGCTACATCTGCACTATAAACGTCTGTGACATCAGCATGGCTATTTTACACAACTTCCTGCTTTTCTTAGATCTCACTCACAAAATGCTTTATTCAGCAAATGTACAGTACATACATTACTTAAACTAAATGTCTAATAGTGGCTTACAAGCACATTTTATTCCTGCAAACTCTAAATGTAAATCTTGTTCTGTCAGAGCTGAAAAGTTACTGTTAGGTTTAGCAAAACTCAATTCACACACATCTTCAGTAAATCTCAAAACAGACTATTATTTTCCTTCAAAAAACACTTTTGTGTGAGATGCAAATGCTTAAATATTTACAATTATATCACCAATACAGATCTGGGGCTCTGGGGACAAATGCGCTTGTAAATGATTTAAAGAAACATTGTGTTGTAAATGCAGAAATCTGAGCGAGAGACACTCCTGTTAAAGTCCAGCAGATTAATCATGTGAGGAGAACTTCTGAAAACCTGACTGATGTTCTGTTCCTCAACGCTAAACGTTTTGAACCTGAGCTGAACCTGTCATTGAATCCAGACTTCTGCTTTTCTTCATCTTTCTCTCCCACTAAATCTCTCTCACTGAATTTGTGTGCATTAAAACTGACCCACTGCACACCTGTAAGAACTGCTGGAGTCTCTAATGACCAGACATGACAGGCTGCTTACTGTAAAGGAACATAAACACAATTCACCTTAACCAGAGCTGGAAAATATGCATTTAATCATGATACAATAAACCGACCAAACGTAACGATGAAAAAATAATGAGAAAAGCGTTTTTAAACCTGAGCACATGACAGCCTATTTGATCTACTCAAGCAGCTTGTAATGCAAACATTAAAGGAAAAAGAATGATCCTCTAAAACAATTTAGTCATTACTGAAGTAAGTGTTCTGGTCAGACGGTAGGTTAGCCTGGGTTCACAGCGGCTGTGTGTGTGTGTTTGTGTGAGAGAGAGAGACCAGACTGTGGTAAAGCAACAGTCCCATACTGATCAAGCTACTTCCTTATTCCCTAATTACAGAACTGTGGTGGGACAGAACCAGAGGAACACCAGACACTGGGGTGTGTGTGTGTACATTTGTGAACAAGAGATTTGCAGTTTGTGCACGAGAGAAAATTTATAATGATAAATTGCTTGTGATGTGCCTTTTTTATGTCTTTTCAGATAAAAACGTCTGCTAAATGACTACAATATTAATGAGAAAGGTATGTGAAAAAATTGCGGCTGTTTTAGGGCTTTTCTGTACAGCTAGACGTCAGTTTAGGGGGCGGATTTGCACAACAACTGTAACAAGACAAAATATCAGAGCTAATTCTAGAACAAGGAGACAGACAGGCGGACTACTGAGAGACAGACAGGCGGACTACTGAGAGACAGACAGGCGGACTACTGAGAGACAGAAGAATTCTACAACTTCTGATCTCAGGCCTCCATTTCTCATGCTGATAATCCTGCAAAGTCTCTCTCACATGTCCCAGAGCAGGTAACTGCTGCTAATGCTGCCACATGCTTTATATTACGAGGCTTTACGGTCACGCAGGGCAGATACAACAAACAGCTGAGGAGCCTGAAAGAGACACAGGAAATGAGATCTTTAATAACTTTTATAGGCAATGTAACGGATGCATATATATACATAAATAAAATAATCATAAGAGCAATTTAGATAAACTAGTTAAACCTATCCAGACCACAAAACCACATGTTCTGATACTGCATTTAGCACTTTAAAACTGAACTGACACCAGATTCTGTGTGAATGTGACCAGACTGAGGGCAGCAGTAAGGTCCCACATGCCAGCGCTCACTGACTGAGATCTGACTCACGCGCTGCCCCTGTAAACACATTCTCCGGTGGTAAGGCTATCTGGAGCGGTGCTGGCATTAGGGCTGGTCACAGGCGGCCACAGCCCCTTTAAGCCGTCCTGACAGGGATGCCAAGAGAAGTCAGCCTGGTACACTGTGCCTCTCACAAAACCTCTCCCACGGCTATTAGTGACCATTCATCTGACGAGCCTGGGAAAATGCCTCAGAACCCGGCGGAGCGTCAGACAGAACAGCCTGCCAGGTGTTCCCACCCCCTCTGCCACACCAGTACTGTAAACCCTGCCACCTGTGGGAAAGAGGGAGGGGTATAAAGAACTAGCCCACCTTCTTTCTCCTCCCCTCCACCATTAAGACCTGCTCATCATCGGATCAAACGTGCGGGAATGTGCCCTTAGGTAGAAAATCCCAAAGCCACGTAGATGTGTGTGAAAGTGAACAGCTGTCTGCGTTCTTCAGTCAGATGTAATAGTAATTACCTCAGTGTGGCCAAAAGTGATGGAGGGCGGCTCGGTTTACACTGCAGGAAACCCATTTAGTATGCAGGACACTGGACCAGTAGAACCTCAGGGCAACACTGAACAACAACAATTATGGCTGTTCATTTTGGGGGGATTTAGAGCTTAAACAAATATTAAGCACATAATGACTTCATTTCAAGCCGAAAGAATGTGGTCAAAAATGCATTTATTTAAATTTAAAGTTTTTTAAAAAAAAAGTTAAGTTTGTTAACAAAAATGAGCAAACAAAAAAATATAATTAAGACCCAACTTGCTCATGTTCTCAGTTTAAACCTAAAAGTGTTATTTTAAATTAACATCAGAGATGCTAAAGATTAGGTTAAATCACAGCAAAGTCATATAATGACAGTGGGGTTATATAGAGAGAGGAGGGTTATATAGGGACAGAGGGGTTAGATAGTGACAGCAAGGTTTTAAAGTGCCAGCAGGGTTATATAGAGACAGAGGGTTATATAGAGAGAGCAGGGTTATATAGGGACAGAGGGGTTAGATAGTGACAGCGGTGTTACATAGGGGCTGTAGRGACTGTCATAATGGAACAATAAAAAACTGAAGGATCTGAGTGTGTGAGTGTTGCTACCGTTCCAAACATCATTATGTCTTAAAAAGGGAAAATATTAAGAGGTCATGTCTGTCTTTCTCAGGGCCGACACACACAAATGACAACACCAAACGTCAAAGCCTGCTTTCCGCCAGCAGCAAACTTTTCCTTGGTAAGTTTGCCAAGAGTCCGGCTCGTGCTCGCACCAAGCCAAGACATTTGGTGGGAAAAGTTTCCCATTCCCGCCCTCTCCAAAGCATAAATAAATGAACTGACTGTGAGCTAATGGGGACGCATGAGGCAGCCGCTCGGGGGAATGTGACGTTCAGAGAATGGCCTTTACAGCTGAGAGCGGATCAGACATGTGTGCATCATGTGACACAATGACATGAGAGTGATGCTGAAAACTGACACGGACGCTGGCTAATGTTGTATAAAAATATTAAAAACGTTTCTGCAGTAATGTTAGCAGAACTTTATTTAACACTATCTTTTAAAAACATTTTTGGTTTTAAAACCATTACAGTTTGAATAGTTTCCCTTACAGCACACACATACAAAAACAGAAAGAAATAAAGAGAGACTGTTTTGTGTGGAGTCTCCTCTCCGACAAGTGTCTACAGTGAGAAGCTGTAGGAAGTAGATCAACAAGTTTAAAATTGGACCTTTGCATTGAGTTTGTGACCCTCACATTTATTCTGCAGCTAATCCATTTCCTGCCAGCGGCCTAATTACACTTTTACCCTTTGTGTTTATGGACACAGTGAAGGAGACAGTCTATCCACACACACACCTCTTTATCTGTCAAACACAGTCAGTCTTTCTAATATATTAGACAATAACCTGCTTCTCACCTGGCCTGAGGGCAGGACATCAGTTTCTCACAGACTGTACAAACACACAGAGCAGCGACTCATGATGTTCTCCTCACATTAGCTCATGACATGCTGAAATCCAGATGTAATCTCAACACAAACGCCGGGTCAAGAGTTAAAGTTGAAGTCTTTCTTAACCAGAGAAAGCAGCTACTAACAGACCAACATCCAACGCCAGACTATAAACAATCAAACTTTATCTTCTTTTGGGATTTCTAACATTATCTCATTTGTTTTCTCTGCTTCTACTTTGGGATTCTCATCCTGAGGTTCACAGGATCTGATGTCCCGCCTCATCTGTGCTGCTGAGCAACACTCACTCTGACTGCGGCCTACAGCTGCTGAAACAACAAATAACACCGATGCACTGGGTGGATTTGGAAAAGCCCCTGAACACAAGGAAAGACAGAGAAAATGAGGAAGATAAAGACAGAGAGCTGGGCGCATTCACCTCAGCCTCATAGTGAACCTGACTGGAACCCCACAGGCCATGATTTGAGGTACAAAATGCTTTAATGCATTTTAAATGTAAAGGGGGTGTTTTTAAAGACAGCAATAAAAAAACGACTTTTAAAGCAGTTAAAAGGAGAAAACCAAAACTTCTGCCACAGAATAAATTCACAACAAAATAAAGAGAAAAAACCAGAACAGAACAAAATCTTGAGGTAAGGGTAACCTAGTCTGAACTAGTTTTTCTGCTGGCATGCAGGTATGGCATCAATCTCTCCCTCTGTTTTGAAATCGCCTCCTTCCTGCTACGTACAGAACATGTTAAATGTAAGGCCTGGTGTCGTTTGTGAAGGAGGTGTGAAGGTCTAAAGCAGGTTTTCACTTGCAGTTTTATCACGGGTAATTACAGATTTCAATAGAAGAAAAATGTCAGATTCGTAGGCGCCACAAATACTTGTCATATTTCGACAGGTAAACTCAGTGATGTGTTTGAGGGCTACGGTGGTGTCTGATGTTCAACTTAACGCCACAAAATAAAAATAGTTCAACATTAGCCGACACCTCAGTTTTAATGGGCTGAGCTAAATAACTCTCTGTGTTTAAATATCTAACATTGCCCAATCAACAGCAGTTCCTCTAGAATGTGTGTTTTGTTCTAAAACTGAGGCAGAACTCTAATGGAACTGTGACTGTTTTTAGCACAGGACTATAAGCTTGAGTCATTGTCAGGATTGAGTATAAGGTAAACAGCACACCCAAATATTGAGTGACAATCTATTTATGCTGTTAGTCTGTCTGTGCTGATGCCCTTTATTGATACTTCTAACATGAATTGAGTTATTGTTAATTATAATTGATGTTTATCTTTCATTGTCTGACATCTTCAATAGAATGTTTCCTGAAGCATTATGGGAATTTCTGCTCTCAAAGTTTTGCAACAAGAGGGCAACCCTTCAGAGAGCCACTGCGCTCTGATGCCTGTGTACATGAGCACCTCATTAACACATCATGTGTGTGTTACACCTTCAAGACAGATCAGGGTGTTCAGGGTGAGATATCTCCTGGGTTTCACCTGGACCTTCTGATTCCTGGTCCTACCTTCTGCTCCACTGAATCCCTTATCAGAGTAACTTCCTGCACACAAACAGACACACACACACACACACACACACACAGAAAAACACGCACAGAGACACACACACAGACACACACAATCATAAAAACTGTCTGCCATGTTTGATGTTGGTCCTAAACTCTTATAACAAATTTTACCCGCAAAATAGAGTTAAACACACAGCTTTTGTGAAACTAAAGGGAAAATAATTCAAAGCTTTTTTGAAATATCATAAAGAGAGGAAAACATACACAAACAGACGGGAACACACCCTCTGTCCCGTACCGTCCTCTGCTCCGGAGAGAACCAGCTGACATCTTCTTGATCGCCCAGGGCTGTATGTGAAGATCCACTAGCACAGTGAGTTTCCCACACTTTAACAGAGAGAGAGAGAGAGAGAGAGAGAGAGAATGAAAAGGCTTAAATGGTGAGTTTTACACAACACAGGAGACGTCATGGCAGAGCTGACAGAATGACATTCACACCCGCAGGTGAGGGCGAGTCTCTGACCCCTCCTCTTGTCTTCCTTCTTCTGAAAGCATCTGCTTTTCTTCTCCCTCTCAGTGACTGGTGAAGGTGTAAATGTACATCATTAGCAGTATGTCAGTAACCTGATACAGCTGATCTTACAGACAGTGCTGTCAAACAGAGCACTGACACAGCACAACCTGCAGCTTCAGAACTTCAGATCCCTGCAGAACTTCAGCACTGAGAACTGGAGCTCTCTACATCAGGGACTATAAGCTACCGGACAAGCGAGAGAGGAAGTCAACACTGTGCTGTGGTCCAGACCTCTCACACGGGCCCTAACGGACCCACCACAGGGAGATGAGCGGGGCCAACGCAGCACCGACGCATGTCAACACCTAATTGGCAGATTTCACGCGACCGCTCTGATGATGAGACACACACCTGCCTGTCAGTGAGAGCGATGACATCAGAGGCATCTCAAGGAAACGATGAATGCAGAAATTCCCCCTTCCAAAACACATGATGACAAATAATGACTACAGCTACTACAGCACCGGAACAGGGCCTGATAAAACATGAAGTGTTTAGTGTGCACTAGAGAGGGGCTACAGTGGCCCGGGAAGGGCTCCATGAGGAGGTTAAAGCCTAGATTTGGGTCTGTGTTCCTCCACAGCCAGCTGAGAGGAGGTGACATATGAGTAAATGAGTTTGAGGGTGTGTTGGGTATAGCCCATTGTTAAGCCCTCACTCTCTGGCTACATTCTCTCTTTCTCGTCCGTCCCATAAGCGATGATTTATGCCCTTCCATACCAGAGGAGCCTGCAGTGTGTGTGTAAATACAGCGTCTCCAGCCTTCAGTCCTCTGAACTCAGTCAGACAGGATTGTGGCTCTTTATTAGCACAGAGACAGGCAGCTACGGCCAAAATGTGCTGCCAAATAACTTTGTTTTTGACATAAAAGCATTTTGAGTCTAACTGCTGCTTTGTGTACATGAAGTTTACTTCAGTACTGAACACAGCTATGCTGAATCTGAGGGACGGGCTGCCCCCTAGTGTCAGACAGCTGTCGTGCGATTTAAAGGACAAGTGGCTATATTTAGGTCTTAGCATTTTTAGTAGCAACTCTGTGTCAAAGTTTTTGTAAGATATTCGGTTATTCACAAATCATCTCATGAGTTGCCGTCTGGAGCTGAGAAAGAGTTAAACCTTCACAGGCAAGTGAAGACTGTGTGTGTGTGTGTGTGTGTGTGTGTGTGTGTATGGAGAGGGCAGCAGATTCTTTAGAAACACTGTGGCTTTCTCCTCAGCTCTTTGTGCTGTGGGTCATTCTGCCACTGACCAGCGGTCTCGGCTGACTGCCTTCCACAATTACGGTGGCGTGGGAAAGAGTCGGAGGGAGGGACAGGAACTGTCAATCAGCCAATGAAAGGAGCTCAGCCACAGTTTGGTGATGCTGGCAGGATCTGCTGCTGAAACTGCTGCTCTGTTATCTGTTTAAAATTTGAAATATGTCATCACATTTTTTTAGCTTAGCTTAGTTATGAAAAACATTTAATTGTTTTCTAGCTGCATAATGTTTTTATATCATTACACTAATAACTATGGCTATGTTTGCAGTGCTGCTATAAATATGTTGCTTTTGCAAACAGTTTTGCAACAATTTATAAATGTCTAACAGAAGAAAACATCAGTCAGAAAACAAAGCTGAACCCAGAGGTGACCTCAGAGCAAACACACACACAACCTGTGTTAGACAAATATTCAGATACATGAAACGTTGAGGTGACTTTAGTGCTCAGAAAGGAAAGCAGAGTTTGTTTATCTGTGTAGAATTCATTGGTCTGCTTAATCACCACATATGATGTCAGCAAATCCTGCCCAGTGCAGTGCAACAAAAGTCTCTGACGACTCTTTGTTGTTCTAGCGGAAAACTGATTCTGTATCCAGGAAATCCTGTACTGATAGGATGATTAAAGTTTTTAGTCATCGCTGAAAGATGGTATTTATTTTTTGTGTGAGATGATTGGGGTCCAGCTGTGCTTTCTAACACACAAGCTTTAAATCTTTTCTAAACCCTTTTGTTTGTTTTTTCTTGTTAAATACACACAAGCTTCCTGTGGGTCAGTAACCTGCCGATGAAACTTTCTCTCTCCTTTCTCTCTTTATCTGATCAGGGCAACCTGCCAGAGATACACTACAAAGCCATGAGAGAACTAAACAAACAGCACAACACAACAGAGCTGAATCAGTCGCTACCACTTAGACCGAAGTCCACATCTCCATCTGCTGTATCTCTGCTCTCAGTCTCTGAGAGAATACATGACGCGATCTCAACACCAGCTGCTTTCAGCTTGTCCTCCTGACCTGCTGGCTTTGCTCCTCATCACGTGCCGTTCCTGAGACGTTCCCTAGCTAGATACCTTCTCTTATCTGCCTTCCTCCCTCCCTTTCTCTTGCCCGCTGTCTCTGATCAGTGCTGGGCAGGCAGCCAGTAGTGGCTGAACAGGAGTTTACCAGAGCTATCGCTGTTGTGAGAACCAGACCCCTTTCTCTGCGCTTAGCTGCGGGGCGAACATTAACCAGTCACAGATGTTTATGCAAAGAGAGAGAGAGAGAGAGAGAGAGAGAGAGAGGGGTCAAGAAAAGCAGTCTCACTCAATAAAACTCCCCCCTCTCAGGCTTCTGCTTTGTCTCTGGAGAGCTTCAGGTGGATGAAGTCTCTGCAGCCGGAGGCGTCTCCTTAGATCTTTGGGTGTTGCCGGTGAAAAGCTCAAACTCTTGGTCTTGACTTGCAGATCTGGAGCGCTGTGAGTCACCTGGCATTGCCTGAAGAGGGTCAACATCAGTCATGAGACAAACAAGTTCAACTAGATTTTTTAAAAAACATTTTCTGAAGAAAAACGTCAATGGTGCTTCACCAAAGTCACTGCCACGTTGCTAAGGTGGTCTGGGTGATCACCAGGGTGTTGCTATGTGGTTGCCAAGGTGTTCTGGGTGGTTTCTAGCATATTGGCTTGTGGTTGCTAGGATGTTTTGAGTGGTTGCCAGGGCACAGCACTGCAGCTGCAAAGGTCTTCAGAGTAGTTTTAAGCACATTGGTATGTGGTTGCTAAGGTGTTCTGGGTGGTTTCTAGGTGAGCACTTACAGTCTGTCTCTAACGTATTCTGGTCTGTAGAGTCCCTCCTTCAATGTTTATAGGATGTTCTCTCCCATTTTACTACTCTAAATGTGATCGCTTAAACACATAACAGACCCATCTCCTCCTGAACCCACATGTTCTAATGGTGTGTGATGGGTTACACATTGTTCTGAATATAAAGTTATATCACCACTAATGAATCAGTTTGATAGTGATTAAGCTGTGTGTGTTTTAATGAACTGTGTGTGTTTTAATGAACTGTGTGTGTTTTAATTAACTCTGCGTGCTGAAGACACGTACGATATCAGCACATCTGACTGGAGATCAGTTTTTTCAGGTCACAACCCAGAAGCAAAAATTCCAGAAGCAAGAACAGGCAGGATTATCACCTGCCAATGCCACTTCACAAACAACCAAACCATCTGAAACCAACACAAAACTATAACGTACAGGAGGAAAAATGGTGTGGTTTGTTAGTACTGTTACAATCTATAGACATTTTGTTAAACAAAGTGTGCAGTTATTCATGTGAAATATAACACAAAAGTCTCTGTGGACGAAACAGAACCCAGATTAAACTTTACTCCAGATCCGCCCACGTCTGTTCCATGCGGCATCCATCCCAATTTTCCTTTCTGTTTCACAAACGACAACATATTTCCTTGATCCGATGACAGTAACGGAACGTTGGAGGTCTGAGTGTGTGGTCTCTATCTACCAGGGAAGTCGACTGAGCACATAATCCAGAACCAAGACATCTGTCATACTGCCCAGCGCTGAACATCCACAGGCAGTAACAAAGACTGTGGCTCTCCCACCATCTCATACAGCAGATGGTGTAAGAGCGGCAGGTCTTGTGTAAATATTCAGTGTCTTCTGAGGTGTTAAGACAAGAGTCAGGGGCGCAAACAAGAGTCAATGTATCCTGACACTCAATACCTGCCTGAACTTCACCACAGAGAAGACACATGATGCTCAAAACCAGATTTAAAGCAAGACTTAACCGGGTGTAACACGTTTGAGGGCAGGGACTATTACTCAGTGTTCATTAAAGTGAAGTGTGTCAACTCTGCACTGCCAGCATTCTTTGTCAATTGTATTGTAAAATACTTCACATGAATTAATAGTTTTAATACTTCAAAAGGTTCTGTACAGTCACTGTTTTAGGCCAATGCAGACATAGCTGCAAATGCTAGTTGTGTTTATTTTCCAACAGAGAATGTGGAACCTGTATTTTTATGGATTTCATTATTACTATTATTATTAAAACATATTATTTACATTTACATTTATGCATTTAGCAGACGCTTTTATCCAAAGCGACTTACAAATGAAGGAACAATAGAAACAGTGCATCACATTATTTAAGTTATCACATATTATCACAGTTTTCTTCAAGAAAGTTTTTATATCTAATAATATTCCACAATCCACCCTAAACACACATTAGAGCCTCAGAAATTGCTCTGGTTTTTGTTTAGCCCAGTGTGAAGCTGAGAATGGGACCAGCTGATGTATTGTGTGTCTGTCTGTGGTCTCACTAGTGGGCATGACAGTTGCTTTCTCAGGGAAACAACATATAACAGCATCATTATGGCTGCAGTTGGGAAGTGGCGCTTTCCCACAATGAGAAACGAAACCAAAGCGAGAAAGAGAGACTCACTGAACAGAGACCTGGGTGATCCACAACAGCGTCCAGACAATATAAAACATCAACACAGACTAACTGGGACGTTCTAATAGAAACATCTGATATGCATTAGCACTGAGTGTGTGTGTGTGTGGCCCAGAAACTGGGAAGAGACTTCCAGCTGGATAAAGACTTAACATGATCATCAAAAGCTGAAGCTGGCTCATCACCTGAGATCACAACAGACAACATAACACAGCCTGATCTTCTGATGAAAGATAGTTGCTCTCTGCATCAAAACAAACACACACACAAACACATGAAGAATTACGCGCTGTATGAGCTACACAATGATGGATAACAGCTCAATTCTACTGAAGTGTGACAGCAGTACCTTTAAATGCCCGGAAACAGCCCCCTCTGGTGTTTAAAAGATGCCATACATTCAGATCTAAAGACACCTGTCTGTTTAAGCGCTGATCTGGGATCTGGTGTCTTATAATACAGTCTAATATAACACGGACAGGTCTGTCACAACCATCACATTACTAACCAGCAAACACAACTACATCACCCGCATAAGAAGTTACTGCAGTGTCTTGTCTATTTAGGGTAATAATAAATAGTAACTAAATGTACAAATAAAGCTGTTCATCTGCAACAACCTCGTTTTGAACATCAAACCAAAGCAGAAATTTAACATGCACTGAATCCTTACTGACAAACACGGCTACACAAAATCATGAACAAATAATGAGTTACAAAGATGTGACGAAGATTTACGAGGTAATATCGTGTGAATGTCGTGTAAATATCAACAATATCATGTGAAACGCGGTTACGTACCTTGACGAGCTGCTTCTGAATAAACTTCTTCCAGCATGAAGTGAATCAAACACCCCGATAAACGCGAACTGACAGCCCCACACATACTGCTTAACTCCTCCAGATGTGCTTTAGTGATTCTGGTGTTAATGCAGCAGATGAGGAGACAATATTTATTAAATTATAATAATATTAAACAATATTAAATTATACTCGAGGTAATATTTCTCAGGTTCAAGTCTGTCACGGAAGGACCCCGGCGGCGGCTGTTGCTATAGCGACACGGGCGGAAGTAGAAGTCTGTCTATTTGACTGCAAGATCAACTTTAATAACGAAAACAACCAAATAATGAATTAATATGACGATGTAAACTTTTGCTCACGCACCCACTTTAAATGTGTAGGTATTATAGATCAAATATTGGTTTTGAGTTTTATTTTGTTATAATAAAACAGGCGTTATTGGGTTACTTCATGAGACCATGTGTGTAAATGACCATCTGGGGTTTAAGCGCTTATTTCTTACTGGTTTACGTAAAATGAGTTGCATTTATTTCCTCTTTCTCGCATGTATTGAATATTAGCCAGTGGCTGTGACCTGCTGGAGACCAGATTTAAACACAACTTACCCCACATTACAACCAGCCTGATGTCTTACATTCATTCTGTCATAATGAGAGGTTTGAATATGGCAGTGAAGATGATTAATCATGTTCTAGATGAAAATACATCATGAGAGGATTAAATGTAATGAGAATGATCTACATATGAGCTCATGGCAGGGTATGAGAAACCATGATCTGGGGAAATCTTTGAACTCCATATGAAACACGAACTGATGATAGAAAGCAAGAGTTTCAGTGTGACAGTGTCAACACTGCTGAAGTGATATTTGTTCAGCTGTAATTAGCATAGATCATCCTTTCAATGTTAACTTGACCACTGTCTATTAACTTTACAGTCAGCTGTCTCTCCAATCTTTAACCAGAAAGCTGCACATTATTCTCAAACATGACTACAGTGATTGTGGCACAAACTCAGTTTTGAGAAAAGTAAAAGCAGGGCAGAAAGAAACATCTCAGACAACAGAACATCAAAGACTGACTCATGTTTTAAAACCACAGCCAGCTTCAGTTCATTCTCCTGCTCTGACATCAGTAACATCTCATAATCTTCCCATAAACATGTCATAAAAACCATCACAAGGAATAATAAAACAGGAAAAAAACATCACAGTAACGTTTGTCATTACACTTTATTTTTTCTTCGCAACATCAGCAATGACCCTTTTGTCAAATCTGGTGAGACTCTGTAATGCTTCAATGCAACCTGAGATTCAAAAATGACTCAAACGCTCGTATGGAGCGTTCAGTTTATTCAGACATACGTTTGACAACATGTGAACTGTTATTTTTTATTCAATAATAATAATAATGTGAGTCTGTATAATAAAAAACAAACATCACTAACAAAACACTTGAAACATTTCTAACAGAACAGGTTGAGGGTGATTCAGCAGAACACGTTGTGCCGGACTCAAATCTCCTGCCATACTTTCTTCATGTACAGTGAAAACTGATTTTCAAGGCTCAAGGTAGATGGAGGGTGAACAAAAGGTGAAACACACAGGACTGAAAAACCAACAAAACCATATAACGCTGACCAAAGGCACATCTGCATGGCATGACAAGCTTTGTTTCTGTTTGAGGATCTGGTTGGAGATCAGCAGGAGCTGCTGTCCTGTTGATGTTCACTGATGGTTTCCATCTCCAGGAACTGAGAAGATCTCTTTGGGGGGTCTGGAGCAGATGAGAGGAACAAACATGCCTAAGTTGTGAGACTCAAAACCGCACCCCCGCTGGATCCTCATTATGGTTATGCATCACTATCCAGTGCTCAGCTATTTAACATGGCCGCTAACTTTAAGACAGTAAAGTGATTTGAGATTAGTTTCCCTGTTGTTACAAAGCTGGGCTGATGGATCTTTGGGGCGGTCTGAATTACAGCATTGTGCTAGCATGAACTAGCATTACAAACACCTTCAGGAGAGTTTACACACCTTACCACACAGTTTGAGATTTTGTCAAATAAACGCAGAAGAAAATTAAAGGTTAAATAATAGTAACATAAACAGCAAATATAGCAAATACAAGAAAATACTTAAAATTGACTACAATAAAAGACCAAATAAACAAAAGGAAAAAACTTTTTGGTATATCCAGTACAGTGGAGGGTTAGTGGGTAATTGTGTAGCCCTTTATTAAAAAACTACAACAGGAAACTAATGCAGTAGCTACTAAACATCTCAGCAGGTTACATAATGTGCTGCCCCTAAATTCATTAGTTCGTGTTACTTTCTTATTTGACAGGATACATTTTTCTTATAATTATATAGGCAGACTTGCAAAAGGAGTGCAATGTCAAATTTTTTACTGATTTTATTTAAACTTACTTTGAAATGACATCAAGGGCTCACTGATGCCTCATTAAGACCCCCAACAACACAAAAACAACCAAAATCTGACCTTGCAACACCCAAAATAACGACTGCACTTCACACACTTCATCCAAGTTGCCTCACAAAACAGGGAACAGGGCAGCAGGGAAAAGGAGGTTCGAATCTGACATGTTACATCTGGACCCAGAGAGCGTAAGGATCCGAGATGTGACAGGCTTCTAAAGCTCATCAACAGAAGAGGCAGAGAGTAGGAGCAGAGGGGAGACGATCTCTAATTGGGAGCTAGACAGGTGGGGGGGAGGTGGGCTAGGATTCTGGGGTCTTCTAAAAGGCTCTGCAGCTCCTGGAAGAGATGAACTTCAATGAACGACAAGAGCTCCAGCGGCGTAGCTCACCGAGCTGTCAGACCAGTTTCGACACTGACTGGACTGAGCGTAGTTCAGGAAAGAGAAGTTCATATTTATGCCGCTCTTTTTCAGTTCTGCCACAGCCTGGAAGAGAAACAGGGGAAGAGTCACTGAACAGACTCATCAGGCTGACAACAAATCTGAAGGAGCAGTGAACCCAAAAACCTCTGAAAGATGCCATAAGATCAATCTAACCGCCATGCTTAAGAACCATTACTGCTTTATTTTGCAATGCCACTGCTCAACTTTATTACTCAAGGGAAATACACAAAATCATTGGCGTGAATCATTCGTGAAATTCTTACATTCAGAAGAACGCCGATGGGATGGCGACCACAAATAGTATTATGATATTTCTTCAGGTAATTGCTAAAGGACATGGGGTCCAACTGCTCTATAATACCCATACCCTGAAAAAAGAAATTAACATAATGAGCCACTTGCACGTAAACATCATGTCAGATATTAAAGGGGCTATGAGAGGAAAAGGCACAGAGACCATTTACCATTTTATCAAGGTGCTCGATGGATCTGTATATCTCTCCTTGACTCTCGTCATAGTAAGTGTAACGGAAACGTTGACCTGCAACACATTTTAGTACATAAATACTTCATTGTTTTGCTCCAGGGTTAATAAATGTCTGACTACTGTTTTCTGTGTGAGCAGAGACAAACCCCAGTGGCAGAAATCTGAGGAGATGATGAAGAGATTGGAAGGGTCAGCCAGATATTTGCTGAGAAGTTTCCCGTATTCCTGCTCTTTAGACTCACTCAGAGATCCCACCAGCACAGGCACGATGCTGAACTCATCCTTATGACTGAGAGACACAAACACACATCACCTGGATCTCCAGATGAGGGCTTAATAAACTCATTTCTGTACAAACCTCAAATTAGACCAAAACTGACATCTCTGTTTTGCTTCTTGTAACTGGTGTGTGTATATCTTGACTCGTTTTGACAACACATGTTATGAAGAGAGTTCAGCAGGTTGTCATGTAAACACATCAGAGGAAAACCACAGGGTGCCGTATGACTAAAACTGTAATGTCTGCATGTTTCTGCTTCTCACTTCAAAGTGTGATTTGAAAAAAAGTGTTTTTCAACTGGCTTTGGTGTGGACCAGAAAAGACTCTCCTAATCCTAAAATTTGATGTACTGCCCGCCCAAATAAAGATGTTCAAACGCTCTGTTCAAACGTAGTGTGCTGCCTACAAAGACAGCATTTTAAAGCACTACAGTTACCCAGGTAATTCTAAAAGGCAGCCAAATGATTATGCTGCCTTCTAAGTAAAAAATAATTCAATGTTACACACTGAGTTACTTCCTATCTAGGGTGTAGTTAGTATGGAGGTTTTGGAACAGAGTCCATGGGTGATTGTTACCTCTCCATGGCTTTAGCTGTGTAAGGCAGGTGCATTTCAATGCTGTGTTCATCTTCATCTGTCTGCAGACTCATCCTCTCAAACATGCCCGTTTTCCACAGATCTGCATAAACTGCCGGGGGAGAGAGGGAGGGAGAGAGAGAGAGGGAGGGAGGGAGAGAGAGAGAGAGAAAGAAGGAGAGAGAGAAAGAAGGGGATGTGACTTAAATCTTTCTTCAGCATTCACGTCACTGGATTTCATTATGGCATTAAAAACAGATTATACTTCTCTTATTTCTGTGTTGCACACATTCGCCAGGTTAATGATTAATGACGGCTATTAAAACACTGAGCGTCTTGTGAATACAATTTTGTGATAACAAACTTAGCCATTTTCGAGTTGCAAATTGACAGAATTTTTTCTGCAGCGCTCTGTTTGAGAGCAAATGAGTCAGAGAAACAAACTGAACGAGTTTCCATGTGCATTGCCATTCAATCTGTGTTTAAAGGGACAGTTCACCCAGAAGAAGATATTTTGAGAAAAGTCTCGCTGTTGTTTGGTTACCAACAAATCAGAAGATAAAAGGCACACAGTTTGGGAATGATGCGTGGAGTAAATGATGGAAGAATTTTCATTTTTGGGTCAACGTTTTTCAAAAGCGGGCAGGGCAAAGAGGAAACTAGACTCTTTACCCTTCTGGTCGATCCTCAGGTCATACAGGGGTGTTCTGTAGACCTCGGCTGGTGAGAGGGCACAGCGAGAGAGCGGCACATGGTGGGAGGGGCCGAGGATGAACACTCTCCGGCTGCGGGGGCGAGAGCAGCTGCTATTACCTCTCTCCCCAAGCCAAAATCTTTATTACAGCTACTGAGGGTGAGTGTGATGAAGGCAAACTTACGTGACGGAGGGGTCCACCTGCTTGTATGCGTATGCAGCACATGAGCCGCAGTAGGTGTAGCCGGCATGCCTGTGAAGACAGCAGTGTAAGAACAGACACACGTCTGATAATGATATTTCTCTTGCTGTATGTCACATACGGTGCTATTATGGCCCTGGCTGGACCCGCAGCAGACTGCGCTTGAGACAACCAGCCCTCGAGTTGTGCGTTCAGCTGAGACCCTGAATTCAAAGATGGATAAAGTGGCATTATTAAATATGACAGGTAACAGACGTCATTTAATAACCTTAACTGTTCCCAAATGTAGCTTTTAGAGAATTAACCAATTTGCCCACGTTCACAGTAATTACTCAAATCTATAACATGTAATGAATCAAACATACTGAAGATATTCTTCACTGCAGACAAATCTCAATACATTAAAATGCAGCAGTTCTTATATAAAGTACTGAATTTAAAGGCTTGTTTTTACTGTTTTTTTCATTGGCCAATAACTAGGTAGTAAGGTGACATATGACCATCACAGTGCTGGCGTATGTGTGATATCAACTAATACAAAATAACTGATGTTTGCACATCGTTCATTATCCACAGTCTGTTAATCTGCAGACAGGAAACGCTTGTTTTTGACTAGATAACTCCAGAATGCACATGCAAATGCCTTGTGTCAGCATGCAGAGGATGTAGACGTGACTGATCTCAGAACAGTGTAATCGTGTGTTCAGTAAATGTCTGCTGCACTGGAGAGCTTTTGTCATGCGTCCTTTGTTCCTGCATGAGCAGAAAACATCACCGGCCCATGACTAAACCACTAAACATACCGGGACAGAACTGACAGATTACAAACACAGCAAACGAATGAACTGCATTATGAACACATGCAATGAATAAATATGCAATAATGAAATAAAAAGCACAGGGTTTATTTGTCATGGACACACAGATGAGCTTCACACGCATTAGCTGGTATCAGGATCAGTTCTGCTGAAATGCAGGATATAAACGTGTGTGTGAATGTGTGTGTGATGGTTTATTCATCTGTGCTTTTGTTGTCGAGGTGTGTGTATGAGATTTAAACACACATCTGCTGGAAGCTAACATGCTAACCGTCGGCTTGTGTTATTTTTGGGTACACAAAAAACTACACAAACACAACAAAACAGCCAAACGTGTGAAAACTTCTAGTGTCTCAGATTTATCCGTGGAATTAAATCAACTTTCTCGACCCTTGGATTGGTTTTACTTCACTAGAAGATAATTCACTTATGAAAACATCAAATAATTCACACAATAATCATTTAAATCAAGACAGAGACCAAAGCGAGAGATATTACAAATATAAGAGCTAAGATAATGCATTAAAAAATCAAAGTTATGAAGTAAATCTTACAAATGCATAAATGTATGTAGCTTATAAATGTGACGTATAGTGTATAAACCATTTATGAGAAAATAACACGCCCTGTGATTATAAGCTCAGCTATTTAAAAATGTCCAGCTGATCTCAGGCTGCGTCTCAAACTGAGCGCGATGCCTATGTAGACAGCATGACTGCCCGCTGCTGCCCGCTTGAGACTCGCTGTCTATGTAGGGCAGCTCACTAGGTTTGAGACGCAGCCGGTGCGGGCTGAAGCCGGACCTCAGGCCCGAGCGGCCGGCGGTCCCTGGCGCTACCTGAGGCCGTGTACCAGCTGCCGGCGTGGCTCGCTTCTCTGCACACCATCCGGTTCGACATCTTGGTGCCCGCGCCGCCTATCTTGGTCCAATGAAACCTCGTCGGTGGAGGAAGAATGAAGACTATGCCAGCACACGAAGTACAAGCCTGCGAGCTCAGAAAACTAGTTCATTCATATAAACGGGGTTCAGGCGTGAGGCGGTACGTGAACAACATAAAGATCCAGACAGAGACGAACAAAGACCCGAGCAGTTCATCCGCTCACGGTAAGTTTGTGGCTGTTATCCGGACGGGTTACTTCGGCCCGACTCGGCTTCCGTCTGCCAGACAAACTGGGCGGGGAAACACTTGATTGACTGGAGAGAGTGAAAGATGATTGGTCGAGGAATAAAGGCATAGCACACAGCTGTTCTGATTGGATGCCTTAGTGCGTTTAGCTGCACGTCATTGGTGGAAAATAATTGTAGGCGGGATCTCAAAACCAGTCAGTCGGAGCGCCGCGTTTTTATCAAAATTGTTTGTATGTCGTTCAAACAAACTATATATTTACCTTAAAATGATGCATTAAATGTTCCTGTGCTGAATGTTTATCTAATGAACGCGTTTAGGGTCACGAACGAATGAAAGGGCGTTTGTTTGTTTGTTTGTTTGTTTGTTTGTTTGTTTGTTTGTTTGTTTGTTTAACAGAAGAGCCGGCGAATGCTATACATTTGTTTAGTGATATTTCACAGCAGCTCAAATTATAGTTCAGGACACAATATATTTATACACAGAATAATATGTGTGTTATTTAGTTAAATCAGTAACTGATGAAACTTAAACTCGAGTTTATCCTCAGGAGAATGAGTGCTGGTCGGCGCTAGAGGGCGTCACTGCGCAGAGGATGAATCCGGTATGTCTGCCTTCATCTTCCAGCAGCAACAGACCTGATGCGAGGTGAGTGTATCCAGATAAAACCAACCAGTCAATGAACTAATGAAGTCTGTAACATTTGTTATTGTCTGTAATTATTAATGACAACTTTTTAATAAGTTTAATACTAATACAAATCTTTCACAAATCTGGTTTATGAGCAGATTAAATCTACTCTGTCTTGTTCTCATTCTCATACTTACTGGGAAATGTTAGATGTCGCGTTGTCCTCAGTGTGTGTTTGCTCAGCGTTTCTGTTACTCTAATCCTTTAGCTGAATTCTCAGGGGTGCTGTCCTCTTTTCTGCCAGTTTACTTTCTGTGTTTCAAGGTGTCATTGCATCAGGTAAAGCGGTTTGGCTCATTTCATGGCAGGGTTGCAAAGCTGCATCTATTTATGGTGTAACCTGTTAATGGCCCTACATGCTGGGATTGGCCTCAGCTCACGTGACCCTGAAGAGGACGAGCGGGTTTAGAGAATGGATGGATGGATGCACTGTTGACCCTGTGATTTATGAACGGCAAAAGTCACAGCATGCTTGTGCTCCAGTGTTTTTGAACACAGAGGTATGAAATAAGATAAACACCATTTTGTTCATGAAATTGCAAAGCGACACAAAGAAACAAAAGTTTTCACCCATTTGCAGGTCAGACGCTGCAAAAACACACACATACAGTACATTCCATTTCAAGAGTGTGATTGATAGCTCATAAAAATAGAGATAAGAGTCCAATACTCATAAAAATCAGCCAATCAGCAGCGAGAGAGTGTAGAGATCAGAGTAACCCCTTCATGAGCCTGAGACTGAATCTATGCGTTCTGTTCTGTAACATATACAGCAAACTGAGACAGCCGTAAAAACATTCCTGCTTTGTATTTGTTTTCATTTATATTTTCAGCAAAACAATTTCTAACCTGAACTTCTGAATGTTGTTTCTGGTATGTTCCTATTTTGCATAAAGCACAGCGTGAACTTCATCTGGCAGCGAAAATTTCATGTTATTCCAGCGTGATCGTAACGGCTCCAAAAGAACACCTTGTGCTTTAGAGGAGACAGGAAACTCTGACCTTTTGTACAATTGAATTAACATAATCAATGTTACAGACGTTACATTTGATAAGTGACCTAGAAATCATTTCACTACATATCATACTCTGTACGATTGTGTATGTGACAAATAAAATTTGAACTTGAACTTGAAATGGGGTCATGTGACTGCCTCAGTTCTGATCATGGGACTGATGTAATTGGTCAGATCTGTGTTGTGTGTTTCTATGGCCAAAACTTATACAATGTAGTTCATGAATGAAGAGAATATCCAGTTAATGAGATGGACTGTCACAGCATCTTTTCTGCCAGTCACTGCTCAGTCTGTTCATCATAGGGCAAAACAGGAAGCACATCACTCAGGACAGATGAGTCACACACACGTTTATTTTGTTTATGTAAATGGAAAATACCACTGATTTCTAAAGCTATAACATTATACTGCCCTGAACACTAGCACTAAAAATGATTTTGTATTTCTACAAATAAAAAGTAATTTTTCTCATTTCTTTATGAACATTTTCTCCAAACACACGTTCAGTCTCTTGTGTCACTGGTTCTGATGGAATCTCTTTTTCTTCAGGTTTAAACTTTGGTGCTGCACTCTCCCTGTGGACCACAGATGTTGCTTGGTGACCAAGCTGGAGGTTCTGATGCTCAAACAGAAGCACCATAGAAACGGCACAAACATCAGCAGGCCTCCACATGGAGCTGACGGTGAGACACCATTCAGCAGCTGTAATTCAGCCTGCGTTGACTGTGTTCATGTGTAAACTGATCCATCTGCTTCAGGTGAACTGTGTGTTTTTCTAGAAATAACTCATGATGATGTGAGAGCAACAGTGGAGATTCTGAGAATCTGGACCACAGCGTAGCCACACCAGCAGCAGAGGTATTAACCTTGCCAAAAAAGATGCATTTACAAATGAACAGTATGTAGAATAACAATAATGCTGTTGTCATGGTGACGTGAATACGGACCCTGATACACATGTCTTCATTGGTGTTTTAATTAGAAAGCCTGTCACATGACATTTTTTTGGGTTTTGGTTTTTGGGCATCATTTGTTGGACATGTGAACCCTTTTAACTAAACCTCCTACGCTATTAATTTGATTATTTTTAGATGCATTCTTTACTGTTTTACAAGCTCCATCTTCAGAGTTTCCAGATCAGCACTTGTGTTTAGTAACTGTGCAGGAATGCTTTATTTTCTCCCAGAGAATCAACAGCTATAGTTTATTGGCTGGGAGCGCTGACCCTTGACCTCTGTCGGTATGATTTGCACTGCCAATAAGCAGGGTTTGACTAACCTAAACCAAATTATGGAGCATTTCTAAAAACTTTGGTAAACTTTTGCTAGGAGCAAACCATGAGTTAAAAAGCTTTAGTCCAAATCCTAAACAGTGGATTGTGACGCTGTAATTCCAGTGAGGAACATTTGTAATTTGTGTTGTGGGCCTGAATTCCTGAAGTGAAATGAATATATTTCTGTTTTAGAACTTTTATACACAGTCACATTAATCAGGTATCATGTGAAGCGCCTCTGTGTAAAACATCTCCTGATTGTATTTTTTTACAGCAGAGGAACGTGTGTGAGGATTAAAGTTCTGATGGCTGTATCTGCTTGACCTGAATTCCTCAGAATTCCTCATTACTCTTCCTTTCAAAGGTTTCCATGTGCTTCCATGCATTTAAAAAAAAGACAGAAGCGTTCACTTAACCCCGGGAGACTGCAGAGAAAATTGCAGCACATATTTTGAGATCGGCTGTTTTAAATCAAATTTAACAATCATCCAAGTATATGACCTGCAGTATTTTTCTTTCAGTTCCAGCTATGTTTAGTGACAGAAAAACATTCTTAATCAATGTAAATGTGTGTAAAAATGTTTCAGAAATGCGTGACTGGTGCATAGTGGTCAACAGTTTTTAATGTTTTGAAATTGAAATAACAAAAGAAACTTCAGACAATGTTAGTCTGCTGCTCTCAAGTGATTGGTTGAAATTTTAGACAGCAGCTCACTGAGAAGGTCAAAGAAACAGCCCTGCAGGCATCTAAAGAAGCATTTCTGAGGGACGTTTTGGCCTCAGTGAGATGTAGAAATATCTCAGGATCATCATGAAACTGTGGAGAGTGTGAGAAAACTGTGTGAGATGAGCTTCACCAAATTTCTGCTTCCTACAGAAACTTGCTGGAAGGCCTTTAAACATTTTTTTTAAATGTGGAACACAACTAAAGACATTTGATGTTTAGCGATTGACCTGTTTTGGTTTCGTCTGGTAGGTGTGAGCTGTCAGAGGAGCCTGAATCAGTCATCAGTCGTGCGTAGCTCGAATTCACTGTAAGTCACTTTTGATAAACATTTTTGCCAAATGCATTAATGCATAAATGTAAATGCAGTTTTATGAGCTCAGCACTGCACAGCATGCAGTTTCTTTCCAGCTGCTAACAGCACTTAATAGCACAGACCATCATTTGCATGTTAATTTCTGCATGTCTGTTTCTGTGGTTTCACATAAAGATGTATTATACAGCAGGACAGACCCACCTCCTGCAGTTACATACACTAAAATTGTGGACGTGCGTTTTTAAGAGAGCTGTAACTATTTAAAGGTTTTGCCATATAAATATTATTTTGCAACTAGCAATGCATCATTTTTGTGTGTTAACTTCCTATTCTTGGGTCTTGTGTATTTTTGTAAAATAACTTTGCATGCTCATATTTTAATTTACTGAATGAGAGACACAGAGGAAGAATTACTGAGTATTGAACAGCACAGGAAACTGTAGGAAATTGGAACTTAATGTGACTTGATGAAGTTTGAAATAGGTGTTTATTTTATTGGAATAGAATAAGATCTGATCCTTTGAAAGAATAAGATCTGGCCTTTCCTTAAGATGCTGATCACATGAACACACAGTTTGACAGGAAAGCAGGACATGCAAATGCAGTGATTGGATGAAACTTTTATGGTTGTGCCTTTCACAGAAGATTGTGGTGTGAAACCACTTAGTGACCACAATCTTAGTGATTGCTTTCAGGATGTGAAGAGTTATCTAACCAGCATCTAAAATCGCCTTTAAGTAGTCAATAAAAGTTAATGGTGGATAAAATGAAATGTCTGCTCTGTGACTCTCTGTGGTGTGATGAAGACTCATGGCTCTTCATTACTGGTGTCATGTTTTTAAGTGTGAGTGCTGGAGTTATTACAATTTTTTTACAGATTTTTGAGTTTGTCCTGCCTGTTCATCTGGACCACAAGTGTTACTGACCCTGTTCTGACCATAATAACATAAAAATTAAGCCAAAGAAAATTCATACATAATATTCTTACTGAGCTTTTGCAGCACATATAATTATCATCAAGCCCAGAGTGAGTGAATGAGTCAAACATGTGATCATAACCAAAAGTTAAAAGATTCAGGAAATTCATTTGCGTTGTGATGAATGTATTTGAACTCGTGTGAAGTTTCTCTTGGCTGTATTCCTGTCTGTGAGTGTCAGAGACACTCTGCAGATCTCTGCACATGTCCAGAACGTTTGTGAGGTAAACACTTGCAGGTTTCACCAAACCTCAATTTCCCTCAAAACCTACCCCAATATCCCACTATTCAGGTCTGTCTTCATCTTTTGCATTCAGGCTTAATCACTGTGTGTGTGTGTGTGTGTGTGTGTGTGTCTTATGGGGACCAAATGTCTCAAAAATGTTACACTGTTAGGATCAGCCAACAGTGTCCATGAGGTAAACACCTTATTAAAGGCTCTAATCAATGTTTTAATATAAATAAATTTGTTTTTGTTTTGGTGCATGTGAGATCCCAACAGTTTGTTAAATTGACCTCGTGTGGCTGCAACCATCTGCACTGTTTTATATGCCTTTGTTGCCTGTTTTAAAGGATGTTGTAGCATTTCATAGAGCTAGTTATAGATTTACACACGCACGCCTGTTATACTAGACGTCTGATAGTGTTCGTTGACACTCACCAAATTCTTTCATTAGTTTCTTATTTTCCAGACAGGAAAACAACATTCCTGTTTTCTTTATCTTCATTTATCTCCTCACGCTCCATTTTTGGTAAAATAACAGAGGAAGATAAGATGGTTGACACAGTGCTGTGTTTTATCCTGTGTGAGATATAAATGCATGCAGCACATATTTAAAAGCTATTAACTGTAATGTTGTTGTGTCATTATGTCACCACTGACTGACTGTTTGTGTGTGTGTTTGTTCTGATGGTTCTCCAAGTCTGTGACCGGTTTGCACAGTCCATCAGAACTTCATTATCTGGAGGAGTCATTCCTGCTGGGATGGGATCAGATCTCTTACCTGTATCTGAAGATAAGAGACAACATCAGGAGGTGCAACACACACACACACTACATTATCTGTATTGGTTGTTATGGAGGTCTGATAAGGTCTGATTGATCTGAGTAACAATGTGTCTCCCAGTAGCTTCAAAAAGAAACATTTTCCTCATTTCTTAGAAAAATGAATGTTTGTCTAATGTTGTGAGCGCTGTTAAAATAATCACACACTTTATGGCTCTGTGTGTATAGACTGTGTGTGTATATTTTGCTTGTGGTGATGTATGGATGTCTGCACACTGACTTTCATTTCTGAAGAATCAAAAGCTCTTAAAATACGAAAACACAAGAGATGAGGAATTACTGGAGCGTTGTGTGATTTCCTGTGTGATCAAAGCTTTGTTTAGAATGATTCCTCTGTCACAGTATAAAATATTTTTGACATTATGTGAATTAGTACAACATTTTCACACACATTAGTGAAACTGGATTTTTTTTTCACATTTCTTTAAAACACTAACGGTCCATTTTGCTGGTGACTGTTTCTCACGGCACACATTTAACAGACAGTATTAACGCAGATTATTGTGAGACGATGAGGTCGGACTTCTACAAAAATAACCTTTTCTTGACCTTTTTAAACAACATTCTGTTTCCTGTTCTGGGGTGTTAGTGTCTTATATGTGTCTCTGGAGTGTCTGCTGTCAGTTCAGTGAATTAGGAGTTTCTCCAGCCATGACTGTTCAAACACCATCCACAGTACTGGAACATATACAGATGCTTGCTGTTGCCCTCTGTAGACTTTTCTGAATCATTTCTTTTATTGTACGCTTGTTTTCTAAGGGCACTGGACTGACTGAAGGCTTATAGCTGTTCTGGTGTGTGAGTGTGTGTGCAGACAGCTTGTTATCAGTGTGTGAGCAGTGTCATGAGAGGCTGTTCTTAAGCTATTATTAACACACAGCCCGACACTGAATGTTTTGAGTTCTGATCATTCACACTAATTATATTTATTCTGGTAACAGCGTTCACTTTTGGGTCAGAACATTTCCTGCGTACTTAACAGGTTTTGGACACGCAACTATCTTATACCATATTATATAACTGTATTATATAACTATCATTTCAGCTTTTTTAAGAGTCACCCTGTGTTGTGGTTACAGTCACACTGTAAACAGTATTGAAGGAGTTTCTATGTATGTTGGCTGCTTTTTCTATACTGTATAATTTAAGAATTATTTATTTAAAAAGTTAAGTTTTACTTTTGTAAAGTAAAAGGTTTTGTAAAGAGGTTCATACACACATTTTTTGTTGACTGAATTTGAGCATTTAAACTTGAAAACCTTCATTCTATAGCTTTAAGAACATGAGACATGTCCCGAATTTTGATTCATGTAAATGATCATTATCTGTATATTCCAGCAACATTTTCATATGGAATAAATAACAGTTAATGTATTATTTGCATGTTCTCCAGTGTTGCTGGGAATTTTCTCCAGTTTTCTCCATATCCAACATATGCTGGGATGACCTCCAGCTCTTTCCATGACAGTATAGGATATTCTTTATAGAACAGAACTGGAAACCGCTCAAGCTGTTTGATGCTCTGCCAGTGCAGTTTTATTGTGAGGCTGTACTGTGCTCTGCTTTAGCTGTAAACTCAAATTGAGACACTTTGCCTCAAACTCCCTTTGCTCCTGGGTTGACCTCATATCTATAGCAACCCAGTAAAGTCACTTGCACAAAGAGACAAAAGGAAACAACAGCAAGGAAACACTTGCTGTGTTAGCATGCTGCTTTGTTGACAGGCTATAGATTTGTTTTTGATGCTGATTGTGTAACTTCATTTGCTGTAAAGGTTGATAAATCATTCTTAGGGGAAACAGACTTCAGGGAGTACCGCTCATAACCAGATATTACCATCTATAACCTGCTGAAAACAGGATTTCACTGCGGTGCAGAAGTCGATGGTTAAACTCTTCACATTCAAGCTTCAACTCAACATTAATGTGAGGCATCCTTACAGAAGTAAACATTCAGATTCATCATGAACCCAACCCGTGTTAGATTTACTCAAACTCTCTCCAAACCTCAATCTCTGCAGTTTGGCAGCTCAGTGCTCTCATTATATAAGACCTCTCTGAATGTTACGCAAGACGCTTGCTCCTTTTCTTTAAAGGATAAAAGTTCAGCATTTCAGTGAGGATAATGTAAATCAGTTTTATGCAGTTTTACGAGGCGGGTGTAAGTTGTTGGTCTTGTGTGTGTCGTTCATTTTATTGAGTCTTTGTTTAAATCTCTTCATCTCAGTGATTAAGATGGAGATGTGAAATAAGTGAAAAGAGGATCCGAGTTGATCCAAACATGTTGTGTAAGCTGATTATATCTGTAGCTGATTCTGAATGTTCTCACTAAGAATGAATGAGTCTCACTGAGAATTGTCTTAAAATCCAATGAACCAATTAAATGACCTGAATGTGCTCTCACAATTATCCGGTGCAACATTATATATCATGCAAGTTCTTCCTAAGTATTTAGTGCTGGAACATCTTTTAACATTTTTAAAGTTTTTGTTAACTTTAGTTTTTTTTAGTTGGGTAGTGCAGAGGTTGACCGGGGACTGGATTAACTGATCTGAACCAGTATACTGACGTTAGCAAGCAAGCCTTCCACTCTCTAAAGCCGTATTCATAAAGAATTGAGGGATTGTCTGAGTAAGTGTGCAGGGCACATGACACATCTGTATTTGTGTTAGACAGAGGAAAGATGGTTTTCTGCTCTGTTTATGACAAACATTTCCATTCTGTGGGCTTCTCATGCCGAGCAGCACTGACACAAATGTGTAAAAATGCAAGAACTGCAAACTGTAACAAAAACTTCATATTGTTTAGCCCATTTACCAAGATCCAAATGTGAAATTAATTGATCATGTAATAATGAATATAAAGTGGCTACAGTAAATACAGTTAGCGATTAACACTTCTGCTTGAAGCATGTGCTGAAATCATTTTCCAGCGTTCAGATTTGGGCCCTCGTCTCTGTACAGAAGCCCCAACAATCTGTCAGAGTTCTGTTCTGTTCTGATCCCAGTGACATTTCCTGAATGTGTTTTATTTACCACAGTCCAGTCAAAGCCCAGAATGTCTTAAGAACACGTTTAAGAATATTAAGAACAATCTGAAATCTAAGGAATTAGTTTCCATCATATAAACTAAAAAAATGGGAAGTTCCAGAATTTCTGGTAGCTAAGCCTGTCCGGCTTTTTCTGGACCCGAGCCCAAAAGAACTTGGAAAGAATTTCCTGCCACCAAACACTTTGCAACAAGAATTAAAAACAGAACATCACATTGTAAGCTGAATTTTAGCACAGTTCTAATTCAATTCTAATTCAGTTTAGTTCTAATTCAGTTTGAATTGTTTGGTGCATAATGAGAAACTTCTGTTTTTTAAATAACTCACCCAAAAATGAAAATTCTGTCATGTGCTTTTCTGTTTTTAAGCTTAACAGACATAGTTATTGTGGACTGTCAATGTATTAAAGATAGATGCATGAATTTTCTTAAACTTGTGTTCCACAGAATCAACAGCATGTGGGTTTGGAAAGAGGACAGGTAAATAATGACAGACGTCTCATGTTTCTGCTCATGTTTCTTTAAGAACTCTCTGTAAATGCATCGGGGTGGAAAAACAGTTTGGACTCATCTGTCCTGAAGGGAGAAACGAGACCAGAACAGAACATAGACAGTAACTTCTGATACTGAAAGACTCATATTTCACTCAGAATTTTGTGATAGCTCATGTCTGTATTGATAAACTGCTTCTGATGTTCCTCCAGTTTGATTTCCCATGAAAGGGCAGCTGGAGGTATTGAGAGACATCTTGTACTTCTTCTCGTTTTGTGGAGAAATGGTGTGAATTGTTTCTGTATTTTATTGTCCTTCAGGCTATTATGTTTGGACACCTTCCCGTTCCTGCTTGCAAACTTCAGAAAGTGTCAAATCTCTGTTATATGTCTTGATAAATACTTGTGTTTTAGTTTTTAGGTCAGGAGCGTTTCATAAACTTCTTCATCCAGGCTGAGAAAACCAGTTTAAACAGCATTAACTCTCTGCTGGTCCAGGTTTGCTGGTAAGCCAGCTAATAATTTTAGGTTGTAAGAATGTTTCAAGATGTCTTCAGGAAGTCATAGGCTTTCTGTCAGAGTTCACCTGAGCAGTCAGCTAAACCTGCGCCTTGCATTTATTAGAGTTTGTACATTGGAAAGCTAAAAATATCAGATTTGTTCATATTTTCATTCAGATTTTAAAGGTGTCTGTAGGCTGTTCTCCGGCTGACTGCTCTGGTGGTCGACTGAGTACCAAAAAAAATGAGCTTTTAACATTAAATTTGTTCATGCTTTCTTATAAAGTGTAATCTTTTCTCTTAATTGGAAGCATGTTATCCTGGCTTGTAAATAGCATGATTCGACACGCAGACCCTTAAAAACCCTCAGCACTGTGGGATGTTGTTGTTGTTTATTCTGTTGTTGTTGATTTATTCTGAGCATGATGCTAATATCTGTGGAGTTGGCTGGTTGCATCAGTGGCAGGTTTGTGTGCATGGACAGAAACGGTGTGTGTTATTAAATGTGTTAATCTGTTGTGTAGTTGTGCTGCTCTATAAAGATTATGATAGGATGTGAGCTCATGAAACGCTGCAGCTATAAATCACTTTATATGGCCATGTCTGACTTTGTTAATGGAGTAATTTTCTCCATTAGACACAAATCTTAGGTTTATAAGAACAAGGTTAAACACCAGACATAATTCTGTCCGCTGTGGCTTTTAAAACAGTGTTTATTAAATTGTGTATGCTGACATAAAACCTGCAGGTAACTTGACTCTCAGTGTGTATAAAGGCGCACTGGTAGAAATTAAATTATTGTACATTTCTACAGGCACAATTTGTTATTTCTAAGATGAGTGTCACACTCTCAAGGTGGATTGTGGGATTGGAAAAAATGTGCTTGTGAAAAGCACAAAGTTTCAGAAATCATGACAAAACTGGCTAATTTGATTGGACAATTTATTTACATTACATTGACACTAGTAACCTAATGGTTTTCTTGCATGGCCCAGTTTGGGAAATGTCTGGAAAACTTCAGTATTTGTAGAGGAACATCTGTAAAATAACCTGCAATTTTATGATTTAAACAGAGATTGTGGTAAAAAGGTGAAAGTTACAGTTTGCAGGTTTGAGATTATTTTTGTTGAATAGTTTCCCACATTGTAACAGCGGGAGTGAGGTTTCTACATTGTGTCTGTTCTTGACACAATCCTTTCTCTTCTCTTATCCTTTTGTGGAATTAGTTTATCATAACAATGTTTGTGTGTCTAAAATTTGTTGTGCTTATCTCCAGTGCAGGAGCTGAAGCATTTACCTGTTAACTAGAAAAACACTTGGATGGTTGGATGGATAAATGGATGGAATTGATCGATTGCCCAGCCAGGGTGTTACTGTAAGTGGGATTGTAAAAAGATTTGATCAAACTCTGGCCAGACAGGACATATCAAAACCAACCTACACTTATATCTCTGTTTCTGGACCAATTCTTCCATTGACCTCCTCAGTTCCTCTCTGAGTTTGTCTTATCACACACAGCAGGTGTATCACATTTTCTGCTCTGCTTCTGCGCCAGAATGATCAAAACAGTTCCGCTCTTCTGAGGACATCAGTGAGATTCATTCTTTTATGGTGTTGTAGTGTAACAGCTCTGATTCTCCACCAAACCACTGACCGATTGACCTCCAACAAAATGCTTCTGCCTCAACAATTTCATCAACAGAAACGTTTTGCAATAGTTTTGTCCCATTTTCTCATGAATGACCCAGATTTGAGATTTCATAACTTCTGCTGAAGGAACCTCACCGATGGAGACCAGCTCCCCACCATCGCTCTGATTATGAAGCTTCTTGTTTCAGTAGCTTTGCTTCTGCTGTGCTTGTGTGTGAGTGTTGATAGCTGTTATGAATCACCAGCACTTGGCAAAGCAGATGTTTTAGAAGACCTCACGGTGACCCGTGTTCCAGTGTTTGTTGGATGCTGAAGGACAGAACAGCAGTCAGCTACTGTTCTGTTGTTTGTGGCTGTCCTGAGATTTTCATAAGCCAGCTGCATTTGTTGACATCTTTGTTTTTTTGCAGACAATCACAGTAAGGGAAACCCATCCGCCACCGCTCCAAATATCCAAATTTTTACATTTCCAAGCTGAAAGACGGCAACCAGTTCAACCATGATGGACAAAACGTGATTGATTCTGTGCCAGGTTTATTGGAAACGTTGCCGTGGTGGTATTTTCCTAAACCTTTTACCATTTGTTGTCTAAAAGAGAAAAAAATCTAGAGCCAATGCCATTAGGTTTCTTGTTAGATGAGATATTAAGGCAAGCAGGTTATTTTCACGGCTCTGTCACTATCATCCTCACATCTTTATGTGTTAATGATAAATGCTTTATCTCTGACATTATTGTATGGATTCTTTGAGACAGATTCACTTACAGCTGTAAATGCTGTCTTAACATGAACTTTGTGTTTTGTGCAGACGTGTTTATTTAATGTTCTGTGCACTAGTTAGAACTCATCTCAACTTGAATCTTGGGCTGGACGGCGACTGCTTGAGTTTCACAGCAACGATTAACCACATCTACCATTAAAACTGCCAAAATAATGTCAAGTAGATTCTATAGTTTTGCACGCAGCTGTTTCTCAGCATCTGTCAGTTGTTCAGTCTGTTATGGGCTCTTCACACTTGAAACTGTCAGCCAAGGGTCATTGAGGTTTATCTTTGAAAGCATTTCAGTCTTGTCTCTTTATATTTGATTCAGTCTCATGGATTGTGCATGTGCAGTGTGCCTTTGCACTAATTAGCTTTTTATATTAAATTTCATTAGGGGTTTCAAAGTCCCCGTTGTTGAAAAATTCCAGAATCTCTTTATTGACAGATTATTATTCGAAAAAGTCTGAATGAGAGAAGTACGTTTTCTGAAATGAGGTGACAGATTGCAGTGGCGTGAGTTCTTCACTGGGATTGGTTGGTCACAGGTAGCTGGTGTTGTGCAGCTCAGTCGCAGTGTGTGTTTTGTCCCTCTGACTTTCTGCAGGGAAGCAAATCTTCCTTTCATTGTCAAATGAATCGGCAGAGAAGCGTCCAGAGGAAAGTCTGAGCAGTGAATTACAGGTTTGCGCTGGGATCTCAGTGAGATCTAGCTGCACGTGTCTCCACACCCTCTTCACCCCAGATCAACACACCACAGGCCTGTTACATCCATCTCACTGCTCCTCACGTCATACGTTAGTCATACGTTATCAGCGCCAACCAACGTCTTTGTTTCATTCTCATGTTCGATCGGACGCTGTGGCCAGCTGTGCTGGGGTTTGTACAGGAACAGTGTTTTGGTACATGTCTTGAGTGTAGCTGAGGTATTGTGTGTTCTGTTTAATGTGTGAGGGGCTGTGAATCAACTCTGTGCACTCTGTTCTTATGAGAGCCCTAAAATTCCTGGATTAAACTTTTTCCCATGTTGCTACAATCATCAGATTAACAGGTTTGAAGACTAGTCAGTGACACCTGGTTTAGTGGTGTGTTAAACCGCAGATGAGGGATCAGTTGTTTTGGTTGTAATCAGTGGCGGGAGGTGCGTGTGATCGTGGTCTAACTCTGGGAATGCAGAGAGGGATGAGAATCATTTATAGGGCTGTAAAGTATATTGTTTGCTTTAGCGCTACAGGACGTTTTTGAGGGAAAGTGTGATTCATGCATTGTAAATGTGTGGGATTTATAAAGAGCTTTGAGCAAAACATGCACTTGCTTCTGATTGGCTGGGTGAATGTGATGCTGAGGCTGTGAGAGCGAGCGGCGATCTTTCTGATGGGAAAAGACTCAAGTTTCATCTTGTCTCTCTGGCTCCTGAGTGAATGACCCTCTCAGATAATGATGTGTTCCCGTTAGAGACTGCAGTGCATGAAAACTGCAGGAATGTGGAGATAAACTTCTTTTAATTTCAATTGGTAACTGACTTACAGCAGTGGTTGTGGTGCATGCTTGCACAAAACTGCAGAAAGTTTAATGTGGGTTGATTTAACAAAAACTGATCGGTTGTGCTTGTGGCTGTAATTAAGTTTGTGTTTGTTTTGTTTAGTGTTTAAATGTAAAGGCATTGGTTGGTACGGGTCACTGATGTTTGTGGGTCCTGAGGTTTTTATGAGGCAGTTCAGACTTCTGAAAACATCACACTTGAGTTATTTTTTCTGATGCTGTCTGCAAAGTGGAAAAACAGATAATATTTGCACACGGCCTCTTTCATGGTTTTGAATTAGTTGTATGCGGGGATTTATGGTGAATGATTTAAACGTCTATGGCGTGTCTCTCCTGTAAAACTAATTAAACAAAAGCAGTACAGAGAGACGAGCAGGGGAGAAAGTTACTGGACATAGAAAAACTAGTCAAATCTAGATCAGAATTCTTCTGTCATTGTGAAAAATGAACACTTTTGTGGGCAATCCATCATTTTCTCCGACCGCACAACGGCTAGCAGAGTCTGAAAAAAACAGCTGTACCACACGCGTCAGAGATTTACAAACACTGAGCTCCTGTAATGGCTGTACTGTAATTTTTACTGTAAGTTTGTGTTGTACTTTTTTTAGAGTTGTGCATGAAGAATCTGGCCCATTTGTTACAAACCCTTGAAGTAAGATCATATGTTTTGAAGGTTAGCTTGCTATTGCTAGCCTTTAAAAATTGACTAGCCTGCTTTCACCTAGGTAAGTTTGAGTAATCCGCATGTTGTGTCATTTCTCTGAGAGGCCGTGTTCCCTTTTCTTAGGAAAAAATATAAACGTGTCCGTTTGGCTTCATTCTTTAATGTCTGTGAATCAGTCATGATGTGTTGATACACAGTTTTACCTTCTTTGTTCTGCTCTGATGTTTAATTCAGATTTTCAGGGCTGGAAGCGGAAAGTGTTCTGGCTGGGAATCAGTCGTCTGTGGGGTGTAAAAGCTCTGTTTATGATTCAGCATTCGTTCTCTCTGTTTCTACTCTCATTTCCTGTGGACTCAGTTGGATTATGAGAAACATAACTGGGCATATTTGATATTTGATTAATCAGTTAAGATTACACCATTAATTGTGGTACAAGCATTATTTAGCCTGCAGTTTGAACCGTGTCTTCCTGTAGTAAAGTGTTTGTTTAATTCATTCTGTTCTTAGTTCATGTTTTCATGTTTTAATTCTCTCATAGGTTTGTAACATGAGGGTGGTGACAGAAACAATGACATTTTTAAATTTTTGTGTAAACTTTTCCCTTAAGGTCAGTGACTCTATGAAGTATTTTTGTGTCTTTATCTGTCATCAGGACATTAAAGGATGAGTCAGTGTTGGCAAATGATCGAGACGAGAATTAAAACTCATTTAAACAGCATGTGAAGATGCAGATCTCAGTACGTGACTCACCCCTGATGTTTGATGTGCTGCATGCCTCTAAAACACTCATCCTTTATCCATCCTTCATGTTTACAGACGTTCAAAGCTTGAGCACCAATCAGATTTAAGATATACTGAGAGAGACTTTCTGTTATAGAGATTTAAACCTCCACAAATCTGCTCATTTTTCTGTTCACACACTGAGCTGAGAGTCTCTCTTCCTGCTTTATTTTCATGTTCTTCTGAACAGCTGATTTTGTTTTCCTAAACGTAAAGTTTTTTAGTTTCTACACATACATTTAGGTTAAACAGACGGTATATCTTAGTTCATGTTTGGTGGTTCTGTATCCAGTACCAACTATTCAGGGGATAATAAATTATGGCTCTGGGTGAAGATGTGAATGTGGTTTTGTTCCTGCTCAGGTCTGGATTTGTTTGCCCTGCAGTAAATCAGGTTATTTTGGATGAAGAATTCAGATTTATTGTCAGTTTGCTTGTAAAATCATTTGGGTTTTATCCTTATAATGTTACACAATAAACGGATCAGGATACATGGAAACAACGATTCGTTTTTTCTGACAGATTTTATGATCTCTTCTGATATTCTTTCAGCAGAACATCATGAATCTCATCCAGCTTTTATCTGTTATTTAAATATCTTTATCCACAAGCAGAAACAAGACTCTGTTTACGCTCCATCTTTATTGACACTTAATTCATCAAAGATTGTTTGATGAGCTGCAATATTTGAAGAGGTCAGGAGACACATGCTTTAAATAGCTTCACGTTTTCTGATACACCTTCATGGAGTTTATTGTGATGGATTTGTACCACTGACAAGCAATATAAACTTTCTCAATTATTTTCTGTGTAGAGATACTAAATATGGAATTATTATTTTTACAGACCAGATAATATTGCTAAAATAATAAGTGTCAGATAATATAAATGTTAAAGCTGCACTGAACATTTGAAATAATTTTTTAACAAGTTATTGTTATAGCTGTAAGTTTATCATCATATTTTATAATTTGAGTTGAATCAATCTGAACTAAAAAAAGATTCAGTCAGATGAAATTGTCTCTTCTGACAGAAACAAACAACCACATCTTCGTTCTCTTCAGGAGAGCACAACTCAAAGTGCAGGACATAAAAGCTTCAGAACATTTTTATTGGCAAATTTAAATAAATGAAAACCATCAACTCTTTCAGTCAGTTCTTCATTAGGGCTGCAGATGTGTTTTTAGGAAACATAACCTTTCTGTTTCGTCCCTGGTTTTGTCTTGATTAGGAAATTGTCTGAGCTATGCCATCGATTACATAAAACCACATGCAATACATATTAGGAACTAATAAGTGCTTGTTTGCAGTAATTAATTGCTAATAAGTCCATTGAACATGTACTAGTTTAATCTTCCACAGAGCAGAAGGTTAATTCAGGCTTTAAGGGTGAAGGGTGTTTACTTTGAGTTATTTTTTCACATCTGTTGACTGGAACACCAAATGGAAACTGGCTTTGTTTCCTCCGGCCGGCTCCTTGGTTCTCTCTTAAGCGTGGGATCGATATATCCCGACTCTCGGACCTTTCCCAGGTCCAGCATGTGTGCAGACTCTGCCTTAAGAGAGTCTTACATCAGTGCGATTACTGTACTGCACTCAGTGGACCTACATCATGGATGAATGTTGATTTCATCACTGAAGTTTTACAGATGTGACAGCGGACTCACACCCTCGGCTGTCCAGCCAGACACACACCCACAGGACAGCCCCTCTGAGCCTCATGTTCTGCAGCAACACGTTCACATGTTAAACTAGAGTTTATAAAGTTCACGTTGATGAGTTAATCCGTGCTGATAATAGAGCCACAGTTAGTCTTGCATGTGAAAGAGTTTTTTATAAACTACTGTACAAAGGCTGTATTTTGGTGTGTTTGTGTTCTGTAGTTGTGCATATATAATTTTTGTACAGTGTTTGTGAAGACAGCTTTACAGCAGTTTGTGTGCTGTTAGCTTTGATTCATGGTGACTAAAACTGCCTACATGACAAAACAGAAGTGATGCTAAAAAACAGTGTTATGTTATTTAGGTTGTAGACTGTTGCTGTGACTCTACAGATGTGCCCTGATCAATTTATATTCGGTATAAAAATACTGCAGTAATTTTTTGTTGCACACTGTTGGTGTGGATGTTGAATGTTGTATCAATGTTACAATGCTGTTCTGCAGGTGCTGCAGTTCAGGTGTTTACATGTGAAGAAGGATTTGAGAGGATTTGAGGGAAACTGGTGTGTGATGTGAGATGAATGTTAGCGTTTAATGAAGGGTGTGTTCTCCACAACCTCTGCCAGCTTCTGAGATCAGTCTCTTCTGCCTGTTAAATCTGACCGATCCCATACAGTAACTGGTTTGGGCCCAAGGTCATCTCAGTGGGTTGGTGAGGTCATGTCACGTCCTCACAGGTGCAGTTCATCATGTTAACTGATGCCATGTTTACTTCAGCCACTTTAATTCAGGTTTGATCTGCGCTATGTTTAGCTGGAGTCTGTTGTACATCATTTGTTTGAGTATGAATCAGGTCTGATGTGGCTTGTTCTATTTCCTGTGGCAATGTAGGTCACACCTCTGAAACCTTTAAAACCTCCACGTAATACAAAGAGAACAGATCAAACGTGCAGAAAAGTTCTGCTTGTGTCCCTGAAAGTTATATATATAAACAGAAAGGATTCAGCAGTTTTTTGTTAAGTGTCATGAGTCATTAAAAGAAACGATTTTCACAAGCAAACACTGAGGCATTTTTATGGTGGCTCTCTGTTTGATCTCTCCTGGAATTAAAAAGATTTTTGGAAAAATTCAAAACAAAACATGCTTCCACTTTTCTCTATTAATTCCATTTGGCTGCATTTCCTCAATCTGATGAGCTGTGTGTTTATAATGGTAAATAGAGTCAAATATGGATTTACTCAGTTACCGCATGATAGTCTGTTTCTGTGAAGCGTGAGTGTTGTGAGCTGAGGTCTGAGACACCTCAACTTAAAAATAATCTGTTATTGCTTCCAGGTCCTTGACAGGAGGTCAGGAACTTGCAATCAAGCGTCAAATGAACTGATTTTGGACTCACATGTTTCACAGATTTCATTTTATAAAAGAATTAGTCACAATAAATATTCAGAATGAAGATCAGTTGATTCTCATGGATAGTCAATAGTTTCAACAAACACTTGCACTAAATATTTTGTTGCAGAAACATTTCCATTAAGTAAGAAAAGCATTAACATGTTATTTTAAATAGTCTAGGGACATTTGAAATGTCCAGTTTTTAAACATTATATGAATGTTATTGCTAGGTTAAATTAATGCTATTCAAACATTTTTAGCAACTTTAAGTGGAACTTTGTGATATATAATGGTAAACTAAGTTCTACAAACAGTATTGCAGGAGCATTTTTGGTAACTTTGAGGGAACTTTGAGAGAATGTGTCCTCTTAGACATTCAGGTACAGTGTGTTTGTGCTAAAACTGAGTAAAGCGCAGAATGTTATCTTGAGTTCAGACAGTTTCTTGCTTCACTCAGTATGAGGTGTAATTCATTTTCATAGAGGGAGAGTGTGTAGCGTTTTATCAGAGGAGCTGGACACACACTCATGATGAGAGAAAACAGATTCACGTGTTGGTTTGAATGTGTACGACGCTGCCAAAGACAACCGCTTATTTCTCATACTCAGAATCGACTTTAGGTCATTACCCAGAGGAAAATGTTATTGCTCATAAGTTTCTCTTTCACAGCTCAAAAGACTTGATGAGAAGATGTTTCATTTAAGAAATCAAGGCTCAAGAGTGTACAGAGCATGTGACAGAATCATTCAGATCAGGAGAGATTTGATTTCAATATGTTCAAGTTTGAAATCTCGTTGACATTTGTAGTGAAGTATTTGTCAGTTCTGGTAACTCTTGAAACGTGACCTTTGCATTTAACCCATCCAGTCAGAAGTATCACCTCAGTCACCTGTGAACTCTCTAACCATTAACCCCTGAATGCCTCGTCCATTTGATTAACAATGTGAGCACAGTTTGAGTTAAGATCACTTTATGTGAGAAACATCATGACTGCAGTCTGTAAAATCTGACCTAAGCAAAAGTTTATTTGCTCTTCATTTACTGTCATTGCTGTGCAGAAAAAATGTTAGTGATATAAAACAGATTCCTTTTGTGTTTTTAATGTGGGGATTTTTTATTTAAAGCTTCCAAACTCTCACGAGCTCTGCAGATAAAGAACTTCTGTTATGATTATTCATACTGTCTGTTTAGTGCACTAAACGGTATGTTCTGTGTACACAGAAGCCAGCTGTGGCGTGTTTCTCGTAACTGAAGTCACGATAATTGTTAGACCTCTGCCACAAAATATTTTTAAGGTTTGTCAGATTCTTTCTGCTAACAGACCAGTTCTAAAATAATCTTAATTTAATTGTTTAGCGTTGTTCTGTGTGAAGCTGTTTGGAGGAACCATGAGAACTCTCTCAACTCTCTGTGGTGTGGATGGTGGTTAAACTGATACAATGATCAGCAGACGGCCAAACTGAACACTAGATCCGTCTTTCGCTCTGTTCCCTGCAGACAGTGACGGACATGAATTAAGAACAGATGCAGGCAGCTGTGGAACACAACATTTGGGATGTCAGGAGAAAGACGTGACTGTGAGAGTCTGTTTGTGTCTGTGACACAGAAACCACCAGACACAGCACTGGCCTTCTCCTGATCTTTTAAAATCATTTTATCTCGTCTCCTGAGGGTCACTCATTTATTAGTTAAAGGTCGGGTGGGCAATTTTAGAAAGACTAAAATTGCTTTAGTTAGCAAAAGCAAACTCTCGCCCTCTATTCAGAAACCTTTCCCAAGCCACGCCCCCTCCAACACGTGAACACATGTATAGTTGGAACATGCCTACATTTCATTCTATGGTCCTGCATGTACTGGTGCTGTGTCATCCACAGAGATGGTTTTGCAGTTTATTAGCATTTAGAAGATCCTTTTACAATTGACATTTTGGAAAGTTTCTACTTCTTTGTTATCACAAGCATCAGTGCTTTGAAATGTGCCTTTAAATTTGGGTTTTTTAAATAACACTAGCATGTAGCTTGTTGGTTTGTTGTGGATTCACACTGAGCTGTATCAGGGTAGGTCATTAGTTTCTGTCTCTCAGAGCGGCAGGTGAAATGTCGTGTTCTTGTATGTTTTGTGTTGTTTATACAGTGATTATCAGTCCAGCCGTCTCATGTTTCTCTGAGCTGAAGTCATTTGATTCAATGACCTCGACTGCAAAATATTTTTAACGTTTGTCAGATTCTCTCCACCAATAAACAATTTTACTGCTGCTCAGATTTAACAGTGCAGTTGTGTAACTTTGGCTGTCTTTGAAACCTTCTGAACGGTGTTTGTGGAGTTTAATATCATCAGTATTAGTGGTGACGCCACACACTTGTGTTGTTTCTCATTTGTATTAAAATTGTCAGCAAGTTTAAATTATGTATGTAATATTCTCACAGGTTTGAATTCTTCTTACTCTTTATAATTCAGCGTTTGCAGCACCTTCTGTGCCCAGGGACCCAGGGCCAAGGCTCCTCCTCTCGCTGCTATTCTCTCACTTTCTCTCTTTCTTTCTTTGCTATATTTCAGGCTCTGATTCATCCCACAATTGTTGCTTGTTACAGAGCAGTAACTGTCTTCAGTGTTATGTCTGTCTGCAGGCATTTCTTTAGTGTTTGATTCAGATCACGGACGGCGAGTGTGACCGCAGTCATTCTCACTCCTCATTCTGTAAATTTGAAAAATATTGTGAAAAATGGCGGAGAGTTGTTGTCTTGTTGTCTCTTTAAAAGCTGTGATGTGTGTTTTGTGCTCAAGAGATTCATGCTTGTCACAGATTTATTATGATTTATGAACAGGAAACTGCCAAGCTGTGGTCTTGTGGTCTTTCAGTCTTTATCTGTTTTGTCTTGTACCTACAAAGCCTCAGCAGTTCCTGTTTTTAAAGCTAGTTTTTCCATTTTGTGCCTCTTGAATATTTGCTGCCAATTGCATTCATGTTTTATCCAAAGCCACCTGGATAGTGGTTACATTCAGTCATATGGTGTGTTTGTTCTCTGTAATCCACCCATTGTGTGTTAATGTTGTAGCTGAGCTGCAGGAACACCTAAGAAACGTCTGACAGTTTACGTGCGTCTCTAACTGAGACCTTCTACTTTATGAAGGCAGATGATATCACAGTTTGTCCTTGTCTGTCGGTCCTTGAAGACAAAAAATCATGATGTTTAACCAAAATATGATTGATAACATCGCATGACATAATGCAGATCTTAAAGAAGCCGCACGGGTCCCTAAATTAAATCCCTGGATTATATTCGGAAGCAGAAATTTGCGTAAAACCGGACAGAGCGCCAAACATGCGCAAATTATCACTTATATTCTGTGTGCAAAATGACAAAAATACCTCTGAGATAATAAAAACATATTTATATTTTAAAGCCAAGACAACGTTTTCCATATATCAAATATAATGTATTATAAAGATAACTTTCTGTGATACATAACGTTCAGTACACCAGTATTTAAGGTAAATTACACAGAATTATGAATGTACCACATTCAGATAATACACAGATATTAAATAAACTACATTTAACTGTTAGTCTGTAGTGAATGTATTAAAGTAAAGGGGAAACAAACGCAGGAAACGCGTCTCTCTGAACGCGCCTCGTGTGGGACTCCGGGTCCGGTTTTGGGGAGGGCGGAGGATTTCAGTGCTTCAGTATTGGTGGATTACCGGCATATGACACTATAGGATGGGAATCATGTAATTCAGCCCCTCGGCAGCTCCAGCTTTATATCTGAACCGTATATAGAGCTTCTGTCCGGAAGTCCCAAGCATTGAACCGCGAGCCGGTGGATGATACAGGAACCGTGGATGCGCGCCTTTACGCATCGCATGTTTCTCACCATTCAACTATATATCACAACACGGGACATAGAAACATTTGTGTTTTATTTGGATTACACACAACGACAAGTAAGGCTTGCATACAACAACACGGCTTGAATGTTTGTCTGTGGATATTTTCGGAGGCAGTTTATAAATGATTTATACGAGCTATAGTTTCCATTCTTCGGAAGCGCAGCGCAATGTCTCTATTTTAACTGTTATATTTAATGACTGTCGCAACATGATTTAGTCGTGAAACAAGCTTTAGTGGGTTTAAACCTAATAAATGAACGTTTTAAATGAAAATAATGTCCAATATCACACGAAAAGTTTTCCTTTTGCACACAGTGACTGTTTTCTCTGTTGTGTGTTTTAAAGGCATCATGATACCCAGGAGAAATCTGTGCTTGTTGCCTGTGCTGTTGCTGAGCATCGCAGCTCTACCTCAAGGTAAATTCCTGATGCACACCTGCTCTTACATTGTGTGTAAATATTAAACCATAACCAATACTGATGATTTACTCATTTTTATTCATTTTTCACAAAGCCAATTTAATTTCTCTCTGAGCTTCCAACAAGAACATCTGTGTTTGATTCATTAACAAAGAGTCTCTATGGTGCTCAGTGCAAGAAGTTTAAAACTGGCTTGTGATTAGTTTGACCTCATGAGTTTGTTGATACAACATTTTCCTGAAAACCTTCAATGTTTCTGCCTAAATATCTCATAACATCTCTTACAAACATCTGCACTTTGTTGAAATCCAGTGTTTGCTCACATGCAATGTTGCGTTGACTTATTACTAGATGACCACGTGGAAGATGAATCCGTCTTTGACCTTTTCAAAGTCAGCGGCATCAGTAGAAAGACAATTGGTGCCAAGCTCTTTAAGGGCCATGACTGGAGTTCACCGGCATATCGCTTCATTCGTTTTGACCAAATACCTGCAGTGAAAACACCTGCCCTTCATCAGATCCTAAAGCAGATCCAAAACAATGAGGGGTTTGTGTTTGTGGCCACCATGCGACAAGACAAAGGCTCTAGAGGAACCCTGATTGGCCTGGAGAACGTCAGTGGGAACCGACAGTTTGAGATCGTGTCCAATGGGCGCGCCAACACTCTGGATCTGGTCTACTTGGTTGAGGGTTCTCAGCATGTTGTGTCGTTTGAGGAGGTGGATCTGTCAGATTCGCAGTGGAAGAACATCACGCTGTACGTTCACGGAGAGAACGCTCACCTCTATGTGGGCTGTAGTCTTACAGACAGTGTGATTCTGGACGAGCCGTTCTATGAGCACCTGCGGCCAGACGGCAGCCAGATGTTTGTGGCTAAAGGATCTATCAGGGAAAACCACTTCAGGGTATGACTTGATCTATATCATGAAAATCATCTTATACTTTTTAACTTTGTTTAGCTCTTCTTACATAATTTCATTTAGCTCTTCTCATATAATAAATCACTTGCCTAGCAATGTCAGCTTTAGCAATATACAGCAAAAATATATGTGTCTGTATACCAATTTAATACAAGTCTAATATATAACCTAAAACTGTGGTTATTTGTGGTTATCGTGCTTTTTTTTAACCATTGATTTCCCATCAGTTGATCATTGTATGACACCTCACAGGGTTTACTACAAAATATACAGTTCATTTTCGACACACCGGTGGAGGACATCCTGAGACATAAAGGTTGTGAGATCGCCAAACCAGGTAAGAATTTATCCATAACCTTTAATGCTTGTCAGCATGATGGAAACCTCAGAGCTTCTCTTACATCTGCATCATTTTGTGGTAGTGAAGGTTTGGAGATCTGATGTTCTCCTGCATGAACGTCTGAACCTTCAGGTTGCAGCAGTGAATATTTTCTCTGCAGTTCATGATCAGATTTGTTTTAAGAGGGCTGGTATGTTTTCTGTTGGATTCAGTTTTCATTTGAAACTCTTTTGGCGTTCACTTAACTGGGTCACGAAATCTGCAGATCAGAGATGTGGAAATTTCTGACCGTATTATATCATGTTTATGGCAAATTCTTGTGCTAGTGTAAGTGATAAGAGTCCATCAATGTTCATACAAAGAGATCGTCAGAGTTTAATGTGTCATTAAAATCAATGGAAGTGGGAAAAATGGAAGACATATAGATGAGGAGTGAGATTATGAGCCGGTTGGTGGAGCTAGCTTCATGTTGAATGTTTTGCCCTCTGGTTTCCTGGTTGCACCCTCATGCAGAGAGTTTTTGGATGATCTGTTTGGCCTGTAAATAATCACATCACTGGTTTTAGACCATGACAAAGCTGAGCTTTGTGTGAGGGTTTCTTTAGCACTGCCTCAGCTCCTTATAATTATAATTGAATAAGTATGGGATAGCATAGGATATGTGCAGTCAAAAAACTTCCATTTCCATTGCCAACACGGACGCAGGCCAACTTCTGAAAAAATTGAATGCCAGTGCAGAGGTCCCATAAACTCACCAGTGCTCCAGTTTGGGACTGCCACGTATAACTGCGTAAAGCTTAACTGAACTGAACTGCACAAAAGCCTGCCTAGAAAATCTCACAAAGACACACATACATTTATTTTCCCAGCAATGACTGAAACCCCCAAGAGATGTGAATGAGTTCAGCGGTCTTTAAACGCTGCACACTGCAGGAATCTCAGAGGAACCTGGGGTAACAACACGAACCCCTGATTTACTGTCTCCTGTCTTCCAATAATCTGGAGAAAATTTACACAAATGACCCCAGAATTCCTCTGCTGTTGAATATTTCTTTTCCCTCAGACATGCCTTGAAAAATCACTTTCCTTCTTTAAATGCTGCTTCTGCACATTCGTTATATTTAGGTCAGACAGATGAGCTGTAGGAAGGAATATTACATCTGGAGGTGTGAGATATCATTCACTAGTCTCTTAAATCTGTGTCAATGTTAGAATACTGTTAAATATCTTTTAGATTAAACTGTAGAGATAACTTTAAGCATAGTTAAGACGCTGAGAGACCAACCACTTTAATGTATTTATGTGTTTGAAACAGTAGTTTCTCTATTTACACTTGGTGCCACTAGAGGGCCAAATACTTTCTCTTAACCTCGTAACCGTACACGCCTGCCTTCTGTTATCATATTGTAAATGGTTAGCTGTCGTCTGTAATGTGCTTATTCATTTGTCTGTATCAAACGATTCCAAATAAAGTCTGTATGCTCTTTCATCTTTATACATTAAACTCATCTTCTACCCATAATATTCATGCTAATTCATGTCTATTTCTTACTAAGTGTAAAAATAGGTGGAACTGAAACACTGTAACTGTGACACAGTGACCCACTGCTGTGTTTCTTCCTCAGAGGAGATGACTGTGGTAAGTGAGAGTACAGAGACCGTGTCTGTGGGAACCCTCATTTCCAGTAACTTCATTGGGCAGAAAGAGAAGCTGGCCTCAGAGATGTGTGAGAGGTCATGTGAGGAGCTCAGCACCATGTTTCAGGAACTCAAAGGTCTCCGGGTTGTCGTGGGGAACCTCATCGATGGCCTGCAGAAAGTGGTAACGTATTTCACCCAAAATAAAAATGGTGTCATTGTTATTTTACCATTTAAAGCTGTGTGTTGTTGGTCACCAAACTGTATTAAAATAATAGTACAGTGTTCAGCTGTGCAGGAAATAACATGTGCCAATTCTTTCCTTTCCCAAAGATATTTGACATCACACAGCACAGTTTATATCTGTCTGAGCCAAACACTGTAAATCTGAAAACTAACAACACCTAATGCATAGAATGCAATTAAAAGTGTGTGTTTGTGTGTGTGTGTGCATGTGTGCGTTTGTGTGTGTGTGCGTGTGTGTGTGTGTGTGTGCGTGCGTGTTGGTTGTGGCCAGTCTGTGATTCAGAGAATTTTATTACACATTATAAATTGGATTAATCTGCTTCAGTTTAAGAATCAGGTCCAAATAGAACCATTAAAAATCTGGAGAAGAGTCAGTGAAAGCGGGAATATGTGGGCTGGAGTTTAATGGTTTGTTTTAGAGGCAGATAGGAAGTGTGAATAGGATTGGAATGGAGTCTGGCAGCGTTTAAACCGCCTCTTTCTCCTCCGCTGGGAGACTCCCGGTGATGAGGGAGTCTGGGCATAATCTGCTGAGATGCAGCAGCTGGATGCTGAGGGTCCCTGAGGCTCTTCCAGACTGTGTGGTGCTCACAGATCCTGCCTGTGACGTCTGTTCATTCATCATCAGACCCGCTGCTTCTGCTTCTCTGCTGCAGCTCAGTTTCTTTCTGACTGTTTCTTTCTCAAACCTCCAGTTTTGGCCACAGATACAGTGAAATGGTTTGGAGGATTATTGTGTACTTAGCAGAGGTTTCATCATTTTTATAATGCAGCAATGAAGACGCGTGTTAAATGCATGCATGTTATATACAGTAAATGTGACACAAACATCTGAATGTGCAGCTGGGCTGCAGAAATGTCTCGTTCCGCACCAGTGAAGTTAAAATCTCTGCATGAGGAGAACAGAAGTGCTGAGCTGTTGTCCGTCTGTCTGTCTGCTGTGTATGGATTAGACTGAGGAGAACAGCGTGATGAAGGAGGTTCTGGGAAACATGAGGAACATCAGAGACAAGCGGATGTGTCTGCAGGATGGGCGACTCTTTGAGGATAAAGAAGAATGGATTGTGGACAGCTGCACCACATGTACCTGTCAGGTAAGAAGAACTGATGAACAGAGGAGAGAAAGAGAGAAAAGAAAAGCTGCTTTTGTTTCTGAATGGTCTGGCTTTCTGTTTAATGGCTTCATTCTGCAGGAATCCAAGATTTTGTGCCATCAGATCACATGTCCTGCCGTCGCCTGCGCCAGCCCCACTTTCCTGGACGGCGATTGCTGCCCGTTGTGCTTGCGTGAGTCCGGTTTCATCTGTGTGTGAGACACTAAACCACCCTCATTATAATCAATGAATCTGTCAGCACTGGTACACACTCTGCTCTGCGTCTCACGCAGACATGACTTCACACAAGCAAACACATAAACAGACATTCTGTTTAAAATCCTTTTTCTAGTTTTAATAATACATAGCCGTTGTTGTTTTACTGTTAGCCGACCACATATTTTTATTAGCCATGAGTTTTACTGTATGTTCTCATCCTCTGAAGTGGGTTGAGAAGAATGACGTCATATGTACAGTAACATCACAGGAGGCTTTAGCTCTTTAAATATAGGTTGTGAGGTCAGAACGAGGTCAGTGGCGTGTGTAGCTGCGGCGCTAACCGTGCCGACTCGTGTGTTACAGCTAAAGACAGCGGAGACGGCTGGTCGCCGTGGTCTGAATGGACCGAGTGTACCGTCACGTGTGGGACAGGAACCCAGCAGAGAGGCAGGTCATGTGACGTCACCAGTAACCCCTGCAGCGGCCCCTCCATCCAAACCCGCAGATGCAGCCTGAAAAAATGCGACAGCCGCGGTGAGACAGACAGTCTTTACTATTATAAGTAAATCACACACGTCATCTGATGTTATACAGTAAATCACACACGTCATTTGATGTTATACGGTAAATCAAAAACTCATGAAGTCTTAGCAGCAAATCTTGGGTGAAAATCACATAACAGAAATTTGAGTGGAATTGATTTTTAATCTTGAAATATTTCCCGTCTTCAACTGCGTGAGAGTGAGAGTCAGTCCGGATCTGGTAAAACAGTATCACACTGAAATTTTGTTCTTCTTGGTTCTTCTTTCATTTTTATTGGATCTTCAGATATAACAGAAATAAGTAAGTGTTCACTGACCTCATGTTACCAAACGCTTCACCTCCTCACAGTCAGGCAGTCTGCTTTTTCCCATAATATTAATGTTATTCTTGGCCTAAAAAATTCAATACAACATTGTAGTTAAATATCGCAATCTTCTGAAATCATTTCCCCTGCTTTCTGAAAATCAGAGATAAATGTAATGGATTTGTCTGTAGGTCTCTGTGGACCAGAGTCTGTGTGTCTGAGATACAGCTGTCATTTATCTAAACACATTCAAAATCATAAAACTGGAGAAGCAGACTGCGGCTCTCAGTTTATTTTCAGGCAGATTCCCTGAATCTATTTAACTGCACAAGAAATGCTTGTTTCAGTTGTTTATGAGTTTTTAATGTAGAACATATCAAACCAAAAGTCATTTGTTCTCCTGAGAGACGCCACAACATGATGCGGAGCTGATTTTGAGCCAGTCTGAATATTTGTGTTAAAACACTGATGTTTTTTCTCATCTGTTGTAAATAATTATGACACGTGTGCTAATAGACAAAACTCCACAGAGAGGCAAATGAACGAGTATTTTTACCCTCTGTGAGATTTTCATGTAGGGCATATGGCTGTTTGTGGTTTACCAATGCTAAATCACACTGCTAACTCTGACTTATGACTGACTGAAATGCTTTTTTATAACTGACAAATGTTACCAGCTGGTGTCTTGGACAGTAACAGACTTGTGTTACAATCACCACCACACTATGTCCTTATGCAGCCCCACAGGCAAACTGCCCACACAGATAAAAACCCACAGTGTTTATAATCGTACTGTGTCTGTGACTCTCATTGTAGTCCGTCAAGATGGCGGCTGGAGTTTGTGGTCCCCCTGGTCTTCGTGTTCGGTGACGTGTGGAGAAGGGCAGATCACACGGATTCGGCACTGCAATGCTCCGGTACCTCAGCTGGGAGGAAAGGACTGCGAGGGCAGCGGGAGAGAGACACAGAAGTGTGAAGCTAAGCCCTGTCCAAGTGAGAACCGGAGCTCTGTGTGTATGTTTACATGCAGTTTGTCAGCAGCAGTCATTCTGAGGAACTGTCCTCTCTTCTTGACACAGTTGATGGTTCCTGGGGCCCGTGGTCTCCGTGGGCCATCTGCTCCACCACCTGTGGAGGAGGAAGCAGAACCAGGACCCGTGTGTGTAACAGCCCACGACAGCAGTACGGCGGCAAAAAATGTCCTGGAGAGTCCAGAGACACTGAGGCCTGTAACAAACACGACTGTCCTGTGGGTAGGTTTACCTCCTGCCTCTGTCTGTCCTGCAGATTCTCTTCTCTTTTTTCCGTCTGTGTTGCTGTATCACATCATTTGTATTTAGAAACATCTGATTTCAGACATCATGCATGTAAACTTCATGAACATGTTATATGTGTCCACCCTTCACTCTGTTCCTCAGACGGCTGTCTCTCGAACCCGTGTTTCGGGGGTGTGGACTGTACTAGCTTTCCTGATGGCTCATGGGAGTGCGGACCCTGTCCGGTCGGTTTCCGTGGCAACGGAACATTCTGTGAGGATGTTAATGAGGTACAAAGAACAAAACTCTGCTGCAAAACTTCAACATGGATTAAGTTTTAAACTGAAGATTGTGTTTGTGTGCTGCAGTGTGAGATGGTGCCAGACCTCTGTTTTAAACTCAGTGATGCTCAGCTGTGTGTCAACACAGATCCTGGGTTTCACTGCTTGCCCTGCCCTCCTCGATATAAAGGCAATCAGCCGTTTGGAATGGGGCTGGACGCTGCCCAGCAAAACAAACAGGTCAGTTTTCTGGTCCGATTCAGTCTCAGGGCAGATTGGATCAATTAAAAATGTCAATATGCTGGAGGTTTTAATGAAAGGTCTGGCTTTCAGAGTTTGAAGTTGCGACAAAGTGTTCAGTTCTTACTGAAGCGATTATAAGAACTATAACAGAGACCGAGTGACCAACCGCGCTTCAGTTCATGTAACTGATCAGTTAAAACAACAACAACAGAAAGATGTTTAAAAGTGAAATGTTTTTTACAGATATTTACTATAAAGTTGCATTATGTTTTATGTTTTCCTATAAAGACTTTTTGAGTCTCTGTGTTGGTAGCAGATCAGCAGGAAATCTGAGTTTGTCATCTAATGATTCTGTTGTTAAATTTATTCCTCAGTTTCTCCAGAGTGTTTGTCCCTGCAGAAAATTAAGTGTGAGTCACTTTGGAGAAAACATGTCTGTTAAATGAGAAACTCTCTACTGCTGTAGCTCATCATGATGGCTCTCGCTCTTATTCAGGCGTCAACTCATTCCTCTCTGGTGATCCAGTTTCTTAGAGAATTCTTGGAGATCTTCTGAGATTTCATAACGTCCAATCTAATAAGTTTGTCACTGGCCCCAGCTTCCCTCGCTTTGATCCACAGCCATGAAGTGAAACATTTGGGCTGCAAGAATAAAAAGAGGCTGGAAGAAATAAAGTCTCAGTTCCAGCATATTTCACAGATACTGAGATTTTCAAACTGGCTGCATAGTTGTTTGAAACAGAGACGTCTGTAGACAGAAAACGCTTTAGTTCAGCTTCAGTTAAACACTTCAGTTGAATATTTGTCTCCGTATATGTAGTTAAAATCATACATATTATGATAATATTTTATTATTATTATTTATATTTTTATTTATTCGTTTTTTGTTTTTATTTATTAAAAAATATAACTTATTATTTATGTTTATTATCACAACCATTGTTTTTATCACAATCCAAAAATTCCTTGTGGTCACACTTGGCATTCAGATCTTGATTCTGATCTGGTTTGTCTGTGTTGTGTTCTCCTCTCTGCAGGTGTGTGAACCAGAAAACCCCTGCAAAGACGAGACCCACAACTGCCACAAGTCGGCCGAGTGCATCTACCTGAGTCACTTCAGTTCCCCCATGTTCAAATGTGAGTGTAAGATCGGCTACGCTGGAGACGGCCTCATCTGTGGGGAGGACACGGACCTCGACGGCTGGCCCAATCAGAACCTGGTGTGTGGAGCCAACCAATCATATCACTGCAAGAAGGTACAACAACACAGATTTTCCTCCATCCATTGGCTGCAAGTCAAAATGTCTGATAACTCAAAAACGTATTTTGCAGGACAACTGTCCCAAACTTCCAAACTCAGGGCAGGAGGACTTTGATAAAGACGGACAGGGCGACGCCTGCGACAAAGACGACGATAATGACGGCATCTTGGATGAGACAGTAAATAACAGAATTATGTGTGTGAAAGTTTAACTTACAGTAAGACGATGAGTCTCTAACCTCACTCTGTGTGTTGTGCTGCAGGACAACTGTCCCCTGCTGTATAATCCCCGACAGTTTGATTACGATAAAGATCTGGTTGGTGATCGCTGTGATAACTGCCCGTATGAACACAACCCCGCGCAGATCGACACCGACGGCAATGGAGAGGGAGACGCCTGCGCAGCCGACATCGATGGAGACGGTGACAATCTCTCAAATCAGAAATACTCATACAATGTGTGAGAGTTTATCTGCATATCCTAACATCATGTGTGTGTGTGTGTGTGTGTGTCTGTCTGTCTGTCTGTGTGCGTGTGTGTGTGTATGTGTCTGTCTGTGTGTGTGTGTGTGCATGCATGTGCGTGCATGTGTGTGTGTTTCAGAGGTTTTGAATGAAGATGATAACTGCCCGTATGTGTACAACGTTGATCAGAAAGACACAGATGTGGATGGGGTGGGTGATCAGTGTGATAACTGCCCCCTGCTGCACAACCCAGAGCAGGTACAGCTCACCTGCATGATCTCTCATTATATAATCTCATATACAATCATATACATAAGGGCTGTCTATCTATCCATCCGTTCATATATACAGTATATATAGATATTGGCCGGCCCACTAAGACATGTTCATTTGACATAGACTGACACTGATAATGACCGGGTTGGTGACCATTGTGACGACAACCAAGACATTGATGAAGACGGTCACCAAAATAACCTGGATAACTGCCCCTACATACCCAACGCTAACCAGGCCGACCACGACAGAGACGGCGCAGGAGACGCGTGCGACTTTGACGACGATAATGATGGAGTCCCTGATGAGAAAGACAACTGCAGACTGGTGCCCAACAAAGACCAGCTGGACTCTGATGGTGATGAAACTCATTAACTCATGGCAGTAAAATGGGCGATGAATGATGTTTTACTGTATTAGTAACTCATTTAATCCTTTTCATTCACAGGCGACGGGAGAGGGGATGCCTGCAAAGACGATTTCGACAACGACAGCATTCCAGACATTTTGGACGTGTGTCCGGAGAACGACGCCATCAGCAGCACTGACTTCCGCAAGTTTCAGATGGTGCATTTGGACCCCAAAGGAACCACCCAAATCGATCCCAACTGGGTGATCAGACATCAGGGCAAAGAGTTGGTTCAGACCGCCAATTCAGATCCTGGCATCGCTGTGGGTGAGTCTGAGAGCTTTCAGAACATCTCACCTGATCGTTGTTTTAAAGCAGTTGGATGTCACAGAGAAAATGTTTCTTGTGCTTTTGTTGTTGAAGGTTTTGATGAGTTTAACGCCGTGGACTTCAGTGGCACGTTCTACGTCAACACGGACCGAGATGACGACTATGCCGGGTTTGTGTTCGGCTATCAGTCCAGTGGCAGGTTCTATGTGGTGATGTGGAAGCAGATCACTCAGACCTACTGGGAGGACAAACCGTCCAAAGCTTTCGGCATCTCAGGAGTTTCTCTGAAGGTGGTCAACTCCACCACAGGCACTGGAGAACACCTCCGTAACGCCCTGTGGCACACGGGTGACACCCCTGGACAGGTGAGGAGGCTGATCACTCGCGTTTACATGTACAGAAGTAACTTTCTCAAACTGATTACTGCGTGTGATCTGACAGGTGCGGACGCTGTGGCACGACCCCAAGAACGTCGGCTGGAAAGATTACACAGCTTACAGATGGCATCTGATTCACAGACCCAAAACAGGTTTCATAAGGTGATGAAGGCTGGCAGGTCCTACAAGCCCCAGTTATCTCATAAACGGTGTGTGGAGTTAATAGATCCGTGTGGTTTCTCTGCAGGGTTGTGGTTTATGAGGGGAAACAGATCATGGCAGACTCGGGTTCTGTTTATGACACATCATACGCAGGAGGGAGGTTAGGACTGTTCGTGTTCTCCCAGGAACTTGTTTACTTCTCTGATCTCAAATACGAGTGTCGAGGTGAGTCTGTCATGAGCAGAGCTGCTTATACTGTCATTGTTTTATTTCACGTCCAAATCACCTCTGCATGGCTAACAAGAATGTTCCATAACATCTTAAAGGTGTTTGCTTACATGTCACTGGTCAAGGATATATTAACCACATGTTATGTCTCTTTCAGACAACTGAAGAGAAGCTGAAATGAAACCTGTAAGAGACTTTAGCACAATAACACACAAACCAAAGACTTCACAGGAAAACTCACATCCCAACCATCACCAGGAGGAATAAGGGACCTTTAATGACATTGAACGGCACTTTTATAAGGATTTATTGTATATCCAGTTTGAAAAAAAAAACAAGTTAGTTATGAAACATACCAAAATGACATCTGATTGTATTTCTACACAAACACAAACCAGCATCCAATTCCTGACAGCTTTAAATCTGCTTTCCCTGCACAACACGTTTGTACTTCCTGCGTATTTTAATGTTTCTTGTTAAATGCGTCTTTTTCTGCGACCCTCGAGTCAACAGGGTTTTTGGTTTGATGTTTCCAGACCTGAGATGAAGATGTTTACATTAAGACTGTATCATAATTACTTGTGTAAAGTATTTATATGACTCTTGCAGTTTAGTATCACATTTGTTTCAATGTTTTATAACCTAGGCATTGTAAATACTAATTTATTTGTTTACACAACATTTGACTGTTGCAGATTTTGTGCTTAAAAACATTCATTATAATGTTATGTCTGGGCAATTTTGTGTCATTTAGTATGTGAGTACTTTAGTACTTTTAGATACACGTGTTGAGTTCAGATTATTGTATTTGTCCCAATTTTCAGTATTTTATTGTCAAATTTATTTGTACCATTTATTCCCCTGATCATTTGAGCCTGAAGATTCATTGTTTTGCCCTTTTTTGCTTCATTTTGAAAGTTATTTGTATGGTCATAATCATTTTTCTATTGTGTAAAATGTTCAGTGTCTTTCATTTTGATGCAGCATCCTTGATCTGTTTTTATGATTCTTTATCTTACAATTTTCACAGGTTTTTCTAAATAAAGGTTTACACACAGTTTTTTTATTTATGATCTGTGCTTTGCAATCTTTGCACTCAACAAATACAACAAATACTGTTCATTCAGCTGTTCATTCAGCTGTTCATTCAGCTGTTCACAAGTGCTAGAATACAGGCTCAAGAATATCAGGTCATTTCATGCATGCAGGCAAAAATGCATCAGGACACGTCGACTCCGTGACTGAAGCATTAGCAATGCAATTTTGTTCTAGTAATGATTTACCCTCATTTAAAAGTAACAGAAATTGTGGCACCAGAATGTTCAATATTAATGTTAAAGGCCCCAAACAAAGATTATTGTCTCACAAACATTCCAGAACGAGGCAAGACAGCCTCACGCTTTCTCATGCTTCACAGTGTATTTAATATGCTAAGTCTTTGTCTAAATACATTTTATTGCTTCTTTTCTTGCATTTTAAAGGTTCCGAGTCTTTTACGGTCTCCAGGAGGCACAGACTGCTGCAGAGCACTGACTGATATTTGAGATTTGCAGCTGCTTCACAGAAGAGGCCAAAATACTGTTGATATGTTATAAATGTGGTTAGACCAAAGAGACAAAAATATGTGCAATTTAACAAAACAGCAACTGACTTTAATAGATAAACAAGTTAAAAGACGACAGTCATTCTAACCAGCTGCTGTTAAAACTAAATGAAGAGGCTTCAGAAATAAAAGGATGTTTTCTGTTTTAGTACCTGGGTTTCCTAATGGACCATAAGTTCTCCAGAGGTTCTGCAGAAGCCACTGTTCTCATACAAAACAACTTCCACCATACGGTCCAGATTAATAATGTTTTACATCTTCCTGTGTTTCTAAAACGCATTTCTGCCCAAGTTAGATTTAGTTCACAGTGTCGTTAATGGTTTTATATTTTCTGTGTTTAGCGTTTCTTGTGGTACCTAAATCACTGCAGTGGACAGATCCCCCAAACAACAGATCACAGCTTTCTGAGGAAGTAATAATTCACACGTGGGCTTCTCAGCAGACATTTGGTGAATATTAAAGTAAACGATTCTTTAATTGAATTTGACTGTGAAATTTCTCAGTGACTGACGCTCAGCAAGTGCCGTCAAGCACAAAATATGAATGAGCCTGAGCCAGTTTCCTTAGAAACAAAAACAATCACACAAACAGTTTTGCAGTGAAGTGTAAGAAGGTTTAGAGTCACAAACATGCATCAACTCATCTTAACCTGCAGCTTAAACATGCGTAAACATTTAGCCTTCAGGTTTAAACGCAAAAAAAACTGAGCGACTGCATTCATTGTGTCTTTGATGTGAAACAGTAAATGTGTTTATACTCTTGAGATTGTCGACTGAGTCTCAGTTGCTGTGAGAAATATTTGCTTGTTCAGCACAAACAGCCCAGCTGACGGTGGAAATGGTCTCACAGAGTCCAGGAGAATCACATAAATGTGAAACAGCGTCTATTAGAACAGGCCGGAAGTTCAGCATCCTGGGAGACAGATAAGAAAGACTTCAGAACACAGAGAACCCATTCTTCCATAGAGAACCTCTGTCTCACAAAAGTTCTTTGTAGTGGGAAAATATTCCTTTAGCCATTACAAAATAAGAAAAAAATTGTTTCAAAGAACCTTTGATGGCAAGGCTATGAAAAGTAGGTTGTAGCTAGATTTTAGGAGTGAAGGCATCTGTCAGTGCATCAGTTAATAGCTTCATTCCAGTTACATAACAGTTTGTCTTTAACAATCTGGTTTGTACATGAACTGGTGGGTGTTGAAATGTTTTATAGTCACTGGACTCACTGGCCTTATCAGCACAGCCCAGTGAGTTATGACTCTAATAATGAATCAATGGATAGCAGCTCCTCTGAGGAAAGATCAGATCTGAGTGGCTGTTTGTAAATTAGGGAGGTTTGTTTTGCCAAAACTCTTGTTGCTGCAGCCGATGTTTGATTCACAGCACAGAAGTCAGACCTCCTACAGTAACTAAACCAGTTTAAATCTGCTAGATATGAGTCTCCCACTGCCGGCTCCTATTCAACATTACATATATCTTAATAAATCTTATGCTGTCAGATCTATAAAAACATATAGATCTGGACCATCAAATGTTTATCCCATTGCATCCATTTCTCCATTAATTATTGGATGTTCTCTGCTGACATTCTTCAGTTTTATCTGCTGTTGTACAACAGGTTCCTTTGTTTAGGAATAACAGAGTAACAGATTAAACAGATAAAGAAAAGCGCAGTGAACTGAATGAACTCAGAATCTGTACAACCATCAAACAAACGGAAACTGAGTTCATTCAGAAGGCCAGTAGATGGTCTGTACAATACTGTCCTCTGCTGGGATTAAAGGACAATGACGGTCCGAGGTTCGGTCAGGTCATGTGTTTATAATCACTGACAATCACTTACAATTAAATCATCTCCTCACTGTCCTGATGCCACGAGTGACGTATGAGAGCTTGTGCTGTCACACACACACA
>JBAJNP010000701.1:0-82528 GCA_036877545.1 Yasuhikotakia modesta | reverse complement strand
CGCACACACACTGCTTATCATAACATAAAGAAATAATAAATGCATCCAATGACCCACTATTTGTTTTGTCATCTGAAATAAAGATGATAAATCGGTGGATAATTCAGAGAAAGGCTTCATAGAAAAGTCCAGGTAAAGCTGACAGGCAGGAAACAGGCAGAAGTGGGAGTGACGGGTGCATGTGAGGTGTCTGTAATGCGGCTCTGACCGGCATCAGGTCTTCCATACAGATGAGAGGTTCTCGCAACACGAGCAGCAGGTCCAGCCGGGCACCAGGGTTCAGGAAGTGACATCTGAGGAGGAGGTGAGACATCGGAACACAATTCACACCGTGTGCAGCGGCGTTCAGGTCTCATTACAACTGCCAAGAAACAACATAGATTACATCATTTTAAAAAAAGAATCAGACGATTTTAGTTTGTCCACAAAAGAAATGAAAGTATTATGTTTATGAAAAAAAAGTTTATGAAAGTAGTTTTTAAAGAAGAGAAAGGAAATAAGGAAGTTAATAGTATTTGAAACTACTTGATAGTTCAAGTACACCTTTATTTAGAACTTAATAAAGTTCTAAACATACATATACACACATACATATACATTTACATATACACAGACACACACACAAATCATGTAGTTCTTATTTTAATGTTTTTGATATATAAATTATATCATAAATTAACATTTTTATAAAGAACATTTTTAATAACTTTGAGCGATCCTTTAGGAAACGTTAGCCAACGTTATGAGAACATTCACGGCCATTGAGCCGCCCTTCTTATCCTCCCATCTGCATGTTGTGTGTGTGTGTGTGCAGCTTTATCTCCAGCATGCATTGTCCATTATATGCAGTACAGTCACATCTGCTTTATATGATTTGTACATCTGTGTCGTCTGCTGGACAGAACAAAAACAGACATCGCAGTCGAGCACCGAATTTCCTGCCCTAATTTAATTTTGCAAGGGTCCAATCTCTCTGCTTTACAAATGCTTCAGAGATGCGTGTTTTAACCATGCAAGATTCTGAAGGGACATCACCAAATCTCATGTTCTTTTTTAGCAAGCTGACTGCTCAGTGAGACAGTTTATCTCCTCCGAGATTGCCTCCTTTTCTCTTTTATCCCTCCATCTAGATGTCTTAAAAAAAACCGTGCTACTCTGATTTCCAGAGGTCGGGGGAACAGGGGTGGATTAAAAGCCGTGCCGCAGTCAGGTGGAATAAAGTGCTCAGGTAGTCACCGCTCACAACTTTTATCCAGTTTGAACCCGGCTCACCTCCGAAATGGACCTGCGTTCATGCCGTTTTAGCGTGTTTCAAATCCATACCACACTGACTATTTCATGAGCCAAAAGATGTTTCAATGGAGGAACTACAAGCCACCTACCATTAAAATTGCAGTTCCTGTCAGGAACGACTCAATTTAGATTGTATTCACAAGCCTGTGTGGCTGCACTTAGATATTTGCAAGATTTGGCTAAATAATCTAAAGTACCTACTGAGAGATTTATATTTATGTACAGGCCGGTCTGCTGCAGTTGTCTGAAGATGTTTCCAGAAGACAAACGCAGACCAGAAAGCATTTCTTCAGCTTTCAGACTAAACATCCCTGAGGGCAAGTCAATAGCTTCCTTTTCCTCAAATACAACTGATAAAACTTTCATAAGGAGACTGTTCTGTTAAGAGAGTCTGGCATGCGTTTTTTTACATTAGCATTAAAGAAAGACTGCTGTATGTTCCTCAGACTGAACTGTCTGTGACTTCCTCTCGTCTCCGTGGTCTTCATTAGATCTGTCACCGGACCGACATCCAAACAGACCCCAAGATGGGCTCACAGTCAAACGGTTTTGGCCCTCAGCTGTATTTTCATGTGTATTTTATAAAGGGCGTGTATATTTTATTAATTTATATACAAAGGTGTATTTACTGAGGTAGACACACGTCTGAAAAACAAAACCTCAAATAAAATTCTTAATGTCTTATTATTTCTCAGAGAAAATCTTTAATGTCTCTTTATTTCTAAGTTTTAAGACTTGGTTATAAGAACATTATTCAAACATTTTTAATTATGAAATATTTTTAAAACACAACATTTAAGATTAATGCTTCTGACACACATGATATATAATGTTAAAAAAACAGTTTTACTGCAAGAACATTTATGATAACTTTAAGAGAATGTTCTCAGAACGTTTCCTGTTTGGTAATCTCATGTGTCACATCTAATCTCATCAACGTCTCAGAGTGTTTTCAGATCTGCTCAGACACAAATCTGAGTGAGACTTTCATACAAACTCTTCCAAGACTATTTCATTTGTTTTGCTAGCCCCAGTAATTGTACCGCTCTGTCTGCTTTTGATATGTTTATGTTTTTTTTAATCACAGGTGTTTAAAAAGACAAAGTTAATACTTACATAGCATATAACTCAAACGCTAAGATATCGCTGAGGTTGCTAAGCACTAACATCTTCCTGTGGGTAGTTTTCAGGCATGATGTTTTTAATTAAACATGGGCATTTCTGGTCCACAAAAAAACAGCTCAGACAGATTAACTCAAACACACACACATCCACTTGAAAATAATTCTCCACTTGTGAGATGATTTTCTGCGTGAGGTGTTGAGTTTGGCAGTGTGCTGTCTTACCTCTTGAGAGGGGATGCGCTAGTCGGGGAGACCCCGTCCTCTTGGTTTATAATCAACAATTTGTCCTTGAGTTTTTTGGCGATACAGTGACTGTTTTGAGAAAAATATCTGTGGGGACAAAAAGTCAGTCAGTCTCTGACACACACACACACACACATTGAAAAGCACTTGAAATAAACCTCCACTGACAGCCTCTCTCCCCACCTGTGATGGAAAAACTCCAAACACATTTTGAAGACAAGACTGTGTGTTTAATTACCTCTTTCCACACAAACCTGGGAGCTCTGGATCCATGCTGATTTACATTGTACAAACCCTGAACTGAGGAGAATTTTACCCAACGAACTGTGCTGTGATGAACTTGCGAACAGACCGGCCGTGAATGATGTGAGATGAAGCACAGTTTTGTTGAATCGGATAACATGTTCATTATAGCAACATATTCACGCTTTAACTGAGTGGCACGGGTTCAAGGATACGATTACAGTATTGAGCTCTATTACCAAGTTGCAAAACATGAAAACAAATCAGGCTTTTAACTCTATATGAAAGAATGAAGGATGTCTCATGGCTAATGTTATTCATTTTAACACAGAGCCAAGATGGAGTATCTGATGTCTGTATTCTATCCATTCTCACGAGTGGGAGGAAAATCTCACATTATCATGAGATTAACGTTCCCATCAAAACAAAACGCAGCTTTGCTCTGACTGCCTGAACACGGACATGTCAAGATATTATGTGATGCTTGCAGGGGAATATTGATTTTGCTTTGGATTAGAGAAGAAATGTGCTACAGACATAAATGTTACCTTAAATCATCAGGCTTGAATCACTATTCAAAGCATTTGGTAACATAAATGCATGCACATTAATGCACAGTGGCAATTTCAAAGAGGCTGGCAATGGCAAGCTAGCCTTCACTTCAGAGTGCTCCTTAAAGCCACACCTCCCAAACATATGAACGGGCTGAAGTCACAGAGATATGCAAATACATTATTTGACATTATTTATGGCCCTCCTCCTTCCAATGAAACAACCACACAGAAAACTATATAAATCACTTAACAGAATACATTTGATGATGTGATAAGTAAAAAAAACTTTTCCAAAACTTAAAATTAGAAACAAATGTATTTGTTTCTAACAAAAATATTGTTTGAGAACGATTTTAATGTTCTAATGGCGGCGTTTCAGTCAGTCACTCCTTAATTCAAGCAGCTTTAAATTTTACATAAAAGCACTGGAGCTGTTATGTGTCACTTTTGTTCCTAATCATTTACATACCGTTCTTCTTATTTCCTGTGTTTGCTTTCCGAACCGCTTCAGTTTTTCACGAGTCTAGCACCTCGACAGCAGCTGAGCACTCAGATCTCAAGAAAACACTTCAAGCTATAATTGCAGCTCTAATCATGCGTTTTCAATTAGTGATTTGTTTTTCTTTACAAGTGGCACATGCAACCCGCGCACGACGGCTCACATGTGCCGAAACGCAAAGTCTGTGATCCAAAAGCCACAGATCTCATTATAAACGTAAACGTTTCTCGTCAATTTCCTCCACAAACAATTTTCTGTGCTACGCTATCAACATTAAATGTAAATCTCTGTTCTCAACAAGTCTAAAGTTTCTCATTTCAAGGTATATAAGCAAAAACATGCCAGACGACGCTGACACAAATGAAATGACATTAAGTTCTGAATTAAAACTCATCTAATGAAAACTACTAGCCTCTATATGTTGCTATTAGTAGTAGTGAGACTAATAAGAGCTTTTAAAGGTGTAAAGAGGTCTGAAGCTGGTTTAGACAGAAACCAGTTTTTCTTAAATCACTTTAAAAAGCTGTTTTTGTATTATTTATGTATTTGCACGTGGGATTTGTGGTTATGCTGAATTATAATCCCACAATTTCTCTAAAATCTCTATTTTGCATGGAGAAGCACACAGACGATGAACTTCGTAAGGCTAATGTGAGATATGAACTACAGACCTCTCCATGAAACAGTGAGACAAGCCTTATTGAGTTACCCAGTTAACAGGGAACGTTTCCTGAATGTTGGCCAACGTTTTTTAAAGGTCGCCTAAAAGTTATCAAGAAACATTTTGCAGCACTGTTAGTGAAACGTTTAATGTTATATATAATTTATCAAACGGTACTGACGATTAAAACAATGTTTGGAAAGCGCAACTTTGTCAAGCAACAACGTTTGGACAGTTTCCGTAACTTTTTTAACCTAATGGAAACGCTACGGAAACGTTCTTGTAACGTAAAACGGTTGGACCGGTAATCAGCCCGTCTGAAGGAGGCGTTAAAGCTTTCAGCCATTTCCTCCCTCACTGCCACAATCTCCATTGAGCTCAATCACGTTTGCGCGTCTCTTTCCCGTTCCGTGCGGTCGAGGCGCTTTACGGCGCCATTACTGATCAACACGCAATATTCATCCAAGGAGGCATTATCATTTTGCAGAGCTCCGTGGCCCTTTGCCCCCTTCCTGTTAGACCGGCTGAGAGATAGATTGCCTGGGGGTTGCCGTGGGCTCTGATTGCCTACAAGCGTATCTTGTCAGAGACAAGGGAAGGACACTTGGAAAGGATGGAGATGCGCGCACGCGCTCGTAATTGATCCACCTGCATGAAGTCTCGCAGGTGTGCAGATGTTGTTCAGATGCAAGGTTTCGCTGTGGGTCGCAGGTAAACCTTTCAACGCAGTTGCTTCCTCTCCAGCTATTTGGGAATGTTGTCAGGATGTTCTCTAAGAAAGTTCTCTCAAAGTTGTTTAAACGTTTTTGCAGGAACAAGTAGAACTTTTTAACATTTCATATATTACATATATTAAATATCAGTATATAGACTAACTATAGACAAACATATATTAAAATCTACATCTGCATTTTGAAATGGGGAACACAAAGAAAGGTGTTATGAAGTTTCTGGGAAGTTGAACTTACAATGTACCTTATCAAGGGTCACACGTCAACAAGCATCAGTATTTAAATAAACTGCTGCTCAAAGTAATTGATGTTCTGTATTTTTCATAACTTGTTGTGTTTTCCATGTGACTTACAAGGCAAATCATTGTTTTCAACAAAACAATCAATACTGCAGCATCTATTTTAGGGCGGGGTAGAAAGTTTTGGCAATTTCAAGCATCTGTCCTTTTGGCGCAACCACAGGTCAATGCTGCACTGCCACCTAGCGGTAATTTTCAAAAGCTGCGCTGTCTGTCTATCGTGTTCACCAAGATATAAGCACATACAAGCGTTCACAAACAAGACTTAAGCCTAGTCTCAAGCTAAAACGCATGTTTAAGCCGTCTTAACCGAAAACACCTTATATATATATTTTAAGATATGCACCAACATATCTTAAAATATATTAATACCACTGTTTTTACTCAAATGTACAGCAGTAATAGCACATTTTTAGTCCTACTAAAATGTTCTAATATTGTTTTGATCTAAGCCAGGCCACGTTTATTTAGGATTACATATGCTGGCTATGAGATATACTTAAGCCCTGCTTAAATGTAAGTCTAAGAGGTTAGACGTAATTGCACATCTCTCCTCAATATGCCACATAACAATACGTATAATTCACGACTATAAACCTATGAGACGTTAGTTTAAACCCCACCACTCATTTTAAACACTAGCTATAAAAGGCATTAGTAAAAAATGTGGTATAGCATACGGTTGCTGTCTGATAAATAAAGCTTTTTAAACTCTATGTGAGGGTTTTGCCAACTCTGTTGTTATTCAAAGTCGATTCACGAATCGCCTGTCAGTTTTCTAACCCCTCTGCACTGATCAATAACTTGCCCACCGTGACTGATTCCAGCAGATCCACAACAAACATGCCATTTATAACTATCTGCCATTTCTTATGAGGTAACAGAATAACTATATACGACCCTCACATATACGAGGTCAAAGAATCTTTATATGGATCTTTATATTAGCAAATCATGTGTCAATATCATAACAGTCAAATTGTGAGTTATTACTTTTGGTTATTAGAGAGGAAAATTGTAAAACATTTCACTACATATTTAAGAATAACGTTGTTGACATATTTGATGTATAACCTGTAAATGTTCTACTAATGTTATAGTATATTGTAAGTATATTGGCTTATGTTTGGCCAACAAACTGTTAATATTAATAATAATAATAATAATAAGAGGCTCTCAGATGTTTTTTATTTAATCCTCAAGCCTGTTAATTTGATGTGATGTTAAATAACACATTCATAAAAGTTACATATCTACATTGTAGCATATTTTCCGCCGTGTCTCTTTTCCAGCCTGTTGTCCTGATCTGACAAACGTGTTGAGAATAAGATGAATTGTAATGCGTCGCTTCGGCCGCTAGATGGCACGACACATCATGAGCTAAACCTCTGAAAGTAACAGTAACATGTTTTTGTCAGTTATTAAGATAAATAGAGATGGATGAATACCAAGCATTGCAATAAACTATTTTAACAGATGATACTCATGCCCGTATATTGATATCCATATGCTTTTTTGCATCACTGTAAAATGTCACTTTAAAAAAGGACCTGGCTTCCTCTAAAACTGGACTAAAGATGTATTAAAATGTGATGACTTCATTCTCTGAACCGGTCTGTCATGAGTATTTATTTACCGTCTCTATTTGTCCTACATTTAAGGAAGCGATACTGAGGAAATGAGATCTTTTAAGGATCATTTTCTTGTAAATAGTCACAGACAGTCTGACATCTGACCGGTTACGTCACTAGGCAGAGAAAAATCTCCTCATTCTGGGCATCTCCTCAAAAACTACTTGTGTGTTCCCGGCAACTTCCATATAATGTGGGGAAATCCCTGTTGTGTTTTCCAAATCCAAGCGTGGGAATTTCATCTATTAATCAGGGGACGGCCCTACAGGGATTCACCAGAGGCTAGTGTTTATACAAAATCTTGAATATAACAAAATATTTATTGAATATTTCACAGATTATTCAGTGTTAGTATCACACATTAAACTTTGATGGCTTTGTTTGTTTGGTTGTTTGCATTGTAAATAAAATAAAAGTATAAACGAATGAATCCAGACAAAAGTTTTCCATTAAAGATGAAATTACATATCTTTATAAATGTTTTTCTCATAGGGAAGTGAAAGTGGACTCCAATGGTCATGACAACAGCATGGGAAGTTCTGACCAAATATGTTGCGTTGCCATGAAGTAAAAATGACTGATAAACAATATTACATTACAGCCTTTTTAACTAATAACATGGGTTACATGTTATAAAAGGTTATGGGTTGTATAAGGTTTTCAAACTGTCTAGGAGTAAATAGACACTTTCACTTTAAAGCAGAATAAGCAGAATAAGCAGAATTGAGCAGAATAACTCATTTCCGACACAATAATAAATGTAACTTAATAAATACCTGTATTACCACAAATGATTCGTCCAACTTAACATCGTTTATTACTAATTTTTTTAACAAATACATGTATGAAAATACAAAAACTCTCAATTCCTGGAATAAAATTTCGTGACGTGGCGCTGGGATATAGACAGAAGGGTTGGGGCGTCAGACTGCGGCGTTTAGTTCCTCCATAAGACATAAGCGTTATGAACAGCTGAACGTTTTGAACGGTGTTGAACACATTGTAGCACCATGAACGCGTTTTACACTCTTTGTCTTGCGGTAAGTGACTATCTCCCATAAGGGGCTTTTAATGCAATATTTAATGCAATGTAATTTAACGCATATATGACTATTTATATTATTTCCATGAATATTAATAAATGTTGGGAGGCATTTTGTAGCTTTGTACTTAAGCATTGGTGAAATGGCATCGACGTTTATCGTGCATTATTTGAAACATATTCGCATTTGACTGGATGCGATTTTACTTTCACTTTCACTATGATGGAAATGACTCGTGAGATTCATGGGGAGAGCATATTTGGGAACATATTTTGTACTTTTAACCACAGATGCACTATGTTTATGCATTTATTTGAGATTCATTTCATGCATTTCATTTTTATTGGGATGTTGTTACGTAGATTAAAGATGGATCCCATTCCAGCCCTTGTTTTGAATGAGCAGAATGTAAGATAATAGGATAGTGTCTGTCGGATCTAAATATCAAATAAATAATAAATATACAGATAAATATTAAATATAAAATACAGAAATAGCATCAGATGTTTGCATTGCCTGTTGCTGAGTGACCTTCCGTTGCATGTGGTCTGTTGTTACTGTTGGGAGAACTGGGGACTTTCCGGGTGGCTACTGTTACAGCCCAGTTTCGGTACTGGTGTGCCCTCATATTTTTGCCAGTTTAATACTAACACAAACAATGCAGGGGTCAGGTCACATCTCTATAGACTGTTGTCTTTATGTTCTTCAATAACGTTTGTTTTTATCACGGACAGGTTACGCTGTTTTACTTTGTATCGTCATGCGACGAAACGCAGTATCTGAAGGACGGCAGATGCTGCAAGATGTGTGGACCAGGTAGTTCACCTGCTCATATATTTCATATAGTTACACAACTTACTACTTAGCTAACAATTTTAGGTTGTGAGAACGTTTCCCTAACATTTCTGAGGCCCTGAAACTTTGTTGCTGGTCTGTGATGCAGTGAAAGTTTCCAGCTAATAATTCATGTGTTTCCATTATGCAATAAAATGCTAAAAATGTTACTTTAAAAGTAGGAACATTCAAATCATCAGGTTTGTAGACGTAGTATTAATATTATTTCTTGCTTATAGTAACGTTATGCAAACATTATGTAACATTTTTAAACAACTTAAGCAATTTTAATACACCTCATAAATAACATTAAAACCATTCTGCTGACCTTACTGCAAGAATGTTTTGATAACATTGAGAGAACGTTCTGAGAACTATTGTTTGTGAATGTGTTACAGGTAAGAGGATGTTACTGAAAGATGATTGTTTAGATCCACGTTGTCAGGACTGTTTAGATGGCGAGTACCAGAGCAGTTACACAAGCGACACCAAATGCCTCCGGCAGCCCAGCTGTGACACCAGTGAGCAAAACTATTACAAACTAAACATTAGAACATAATTTAGCCCTGGTTATTTCTTAAGATACATGCATCTATAATAACTGACAGTTACCTGTTACCAGATAATGCTAATGCTTAGAAACCTGCAAGATCTCTCCTGAAACTGAGAGACAATTCAAGCTCACTCTTTCATTTTCTTTTTCTTCAGATGTAAATTTTCTGCCACAAACAAATCCCAGCAAAACCAGCCTCAGTAAATGTGTGTGTAAACCCGGACACTTCTGCACAGAAGATGACGACTGCAGTGTTTGTACTGAACACACTGTCTGCAGGGCCGGAGAGAAAATCGCCAAGAGTGGTTTGTTTATATATTTGAATATTATATAATATTGTTTATTATATCACAAAATCATGGCCGCATGAGGCCCTGGAATCCTTTTTCCTTTGTTGGCCTGTAATGCAGTAAAACTAATAATTTATAGACTGAAGAACGTTTCCTAATGTTTCCATTAAGTAAGAAATATGCTCATTTTGAACATTCAAGCTAACAATTATAAGGACATTATTTAATTCTGTAATGTTTTTAAATTTTACGTTAACAACTTAGAAGTAATATTTCAGATATATAACGTTATAAAATGTTCTACTAACATGACTGCAAGAATGTTTTTGATAAGTTTGAGAGAACGTTAGCCAACATTCAGAGAATGTTTCCTGTTAGCTGGGAAGCCTTAATCCACAAATGTTAAACTCCTGATTTTCCCGAATATTCCCAGGAACGCCCGTTAGCGATACCGAGTGTGCAGCGTGTAAAAATGGAACGTTTAGCGCCACTGACGGAGCCACAAACTGCCAGGAATGGACAATGTATGTACAGCTTTCTGACACCTGTGCAACTTTACAAAAGTTATGAAAATAAAGTTTACTCAGCTCTTTGTTTTATCTCTAGATGCGAGTCTGGATTTAAAGAAAAAACTCCTGGCAGTTTAACATCAGACAGGATCTGTGGTGAGACCATTAGCGCTTGCATTAGCAGTGGTTTTAACGGCTTTGCTATGTAAAAGAGTAAATGTGGGTGTTGAAACTATTGTGAGGATTTTGTGTGGGTGGAGTCTAGTTCCTTCAGTGCTAATTTGGTACAGAAGACAAGCAATAGATGACTGTAAAATGTAAAGTATTCAGTCATTCTGTGATTCAACCTGACTTTAGACTCAGCATTGTTTTTGTATTTCAGAGAAGGCGACACCGTCTAACAGAGGTGCAGTTTTGATCGCAGTTATAATAACTTTGTTGATGGCTGTTATAGCCATTCTTGTCGTATACCGTTTTGTTAAAAAAGGTGAGTTTTGTTCATTTATCTACAATACCATTAAAAATCCACATCCAGTTTTAATTTATGGATGTATCTATTAATGTTTGGGGTTTGTCTTTTTCTTTTAGGAATGTGTGGATTTAAACAGGTAAGTTGACCTCTTTTGACCTTTTTTAATTGGTTTCACATCCTGATATATCATAAGCTCTGGCCTATATATATATATTATATATATAATATTTTAGGCAGTAAAAGAAAATAGCTAACTTTATGTCAATAGTGTGATTGATATAAATGCTGTTTTTGATGTAACAGGCTGCTACACAAGCCGGCTTTGAACAGAATTTTGAAAACGAGACCGATGCCTTTGTGGATGTATATCAGAGATTTAATCATCAGCCTCAGGAAAATGTTGACGACAGTTTATCCGGAGTTACCGAAGCAATTTCCACTACTGAAAATGGGAATTGTTTGGCACAAGAGCATGGCAAAGATTCGATCTTTCCGAGTACCGAGACAGGCCGGTGAAGTGATTCGGCTCAATGATCAACATAATTCACAGCTTGGCTGTAAACATCACAATACATAGCACAGTACAGCATGCTATAATTCACTAATGTCATTATTGTGTTGTTTGTAAACCCTAATGCGGTATGTTTAACAGCTGAAGCACTAACAAATCTTTGTGTTAAAAAATACAGACCCTGCGTCTCAAAGCATTTGTTATACCACAGCTACCCAGCTAACAGGGAACATTTATAGAATATTGGCTATCGTTTGCTTAGTGGTCAAAACTTTCTTGCAGTAACATGCAGTAGTAGAACTTATTTATACACACACACACACACACATATGCGCTGGGTAGCATCCTACAACATAGATCAGCTGGTAAGCTTGCAACACAAAGGTATTGGTTCAATTATAAGAACCACACATTAAAAAAAATTATAAGGTATGTATGCCTTGATTTCACTGTAAGTCCCTTTGGATAAAAGCATCTGCCAAATGAATAAATGTAACTGTATTTTGAATGCATTATAAATCACATTTGACTAAAGATTTTACTAACTGTATGAATGTAACGCTGGACTAACACTAGTCACGTTAATTACTTATAAAGTAAAACATAGAAGGATGGACGCATAAGGAAGAGAAAAATTGTTTGGTTGTTGAAACATTTTTCACAAAACCCAGAAGAAATTTAGCATGAGAATTTTTAACTGGGTGTGTCAGTCAACAACCAACATAATGACACAAAAAACACATAAACGTTCCACTTTAAGAAACACAAACAGAATGTAATTGCAATTTTTGCTTGTATTTACATTTTTCCTTTGCAGTCACATCCCATAACAAATGTTTAAACTGTTTATCTTCGCAAACAGTTTGCAAACTGTTATTGCAGTTTGCAATAATGCAAACATTTTTATTGTACATTTTTTTACATTTGTTGTTTTGTGTTGTTTTTATGTAAGAATGTATAATAAATAAGTGTATATGTTTGTGCAAAATGTTTACAAAGAGGTACTAACATTTTAAACGGTACGAAACTGGGTAGACGATACTGTGGCTGTCCACGGGGGGCCGCTGTTTCCATATTTGAGGTGCATTAGCATAATAAAGGAGATTGTGAATTAAAGAACTGCATACATTCAGCGTTGCTTTTCATTGCCAGCCACTAACCTTTTCGTTCTTGTAGAAAAAACGTAACTTTGTGATGCAATTGTTGTTTTAATTTATACCTGTCTATGCAATTTGATCTGTGCAATGTTACCTTGGTAGTTAAATGGCGTTGTGTGTATCCAAACAAAACACAAAAGTAGCTTGTTGAACTATAAATAAAGCTGTACTGCCCAAAGCATATGACCATATGCTCAGATCAAAAAACCCTTGTGTGACCCGTTTGATGGCAGATTTAGGCATTGTATCTCACACCATTGTTCAGAGCCTCAATCTTATCTCAATATCACAGCTTTTTGCCTGTCATGTTTAGACTGGGATTACACATCATTTGGGCCACTGAAAAGGGGGCATGGAATAGATTGTGCCCAGTGTGTGTTAGCTGTGAATGTGTGCCTCGGGGAACAAATGGGAGGGACTCCTTTTTTGTACCCAGGGGTTTTCTCATTATCCTGGGATTAACAGGCCACAGGCCTTTGAATTTACATGGAGACCTTAGTGGTTGGGAAGGAGGAATTCTCCTTTATCATTCTTTCTGCAGAGGGGAGGCCACAAAAACAGAATATTGTCCTACGGTCTAATCTCATTGGTGTGTTTGTCTCACAGTTTTATACAAGAACTCAAAACATACCAGGATTTGTTGCTATACAGAACTTGACAGTTTATTTATTTGGTATATGCTGGATTTTATGATAGTGATCCGGCATGTCATTTGTCATGACAACTGCAAACTTATATGTGTATGTTTGATGAAATTTTCATTGCAAGGCCAATAAAAATCCACCCTTTATATACGAATTAACTTTCAATGTTTCAGAAGTTTAAGTTTAATCACTAGTTATTTCGTTTTAAAGTTCAAATCATAGAAGTAAATGTGGATTTTGGTTGTGTTGTATTTTGCATGAGTAAGTTTTTTATGAATTATTTATTTTTAGATCAGTTACTTTTACAAACTCCTAAATTTTCTAAAGTTTAAACTTTCTTAGGTTTAGCTGTTGTCCACGTTTGTAGTTTTCTGGCATAAACACTACAATTCTTAAATTTGCCCTTTTCAAACTTTGCTTTTTGACTCTTTTGCTTGAACTCTGTTTTCTCATGATTCACTTTGATCAGATTTGAGCCCTTGCGCTCGAGTACTAACTGATGGTAAAGGTAAAAGCTTCGGGACTTTAGGTCTGTCAAGTCGTGACTAAACAGGAGAATAATCTTAATGATCCCCCTTTAGTGCGGAACAATCCACGTCCTTAATCCGCATTGCTTTGAATTGTTTTAACAGATCAGAGCAAGATATGCAAATCCCTTAATAGTAGTCTACTTACTGATAACATGAGGCCTAAATCCAGCCTTGAAGTGCTTTGAACGCGCATTTGATCTGCTTTCAACATCTGCGAATTCCTCTCCAGCCACATCCATGATGGCGCATTTACTCGCGCACATTGTTAATTCGTTTTCTAAGGGTTTACAAGGGATCCTACACAAGCACAGGATTATCAATCGCACTGTTTTCATCATTCAGATGCTGTGAATTACACACACCTGTGACGCCACATTACTTGCATTTACGTAGTTTGGTAACCAAGTTTTATTAATAAAAATACACGTGTTTTGATGTTGCCTGTTTTGTCTGTTGATGCCATTATAAAAAAACAAAGTTGCACATACATTATAATTTATATACAGTTTCTTTGCAACTGTAAACAGCAACTTTTTAAGACAACTAACTATTACTGTAATATTAATATTTATAATCATGCAACCTTTATGCAAGTATTGAATGTCTATTTTCGTGTCGCAGTTTCTTTCATGCATTTTGTTTTTCGTTTCTTATTGTTTTCGTCTGAACCTTATTATTACAGTTAAATGCAAACGTATAAATGCAACTAAAAAGCCCTTAAAAACGTGCTATTTTAAACCCTTCCACAAAAGCACATCATTCAATAATAACTTTAAATAACCTACATAACAGAATTATTGACATTGACCAAAACTGTTACTTTCTCAAGATTTTATTTAGCAAAAATAAGTCAGCACATCAGTTAAATGCATGTATAATTTAAACCAAACAAACTGTACAATATTTACACAAAACTTTGGTTTTTAAACCAGGCATTGGATTAAATGTGGCGGGCAAACTTCCACACAAAAGTTCCCAATGGTGAGGTTTCAAAGTGCGAGATTCAGTCATATTGTCCCATCAGTTTCGTTGAACTATTGCTTTTTGAGAAGGTCGTGCGTGGAGAGATTCACAGGTGAGTAGGTTTCTTTTGAGGGCCATCCAGACCACCATTTGCCAAAATCTGGACTTTGGAGATGTTTAACATCGTTGGGTTTCTTGACGACGTCTGAGGTCGCGGTTTCTGCAAGCGACCAGATTTTGGGTTTTTGGATGTCGACGTTTTGTTTACACGCTTCTCTTTTGGTTTCGCCTTCAGTCTCGGACTTGACACTTTCCTTATGCTGACCCAGTCCTTCTGCTAAACGGTCCTCCATCGACTTTGACACCTCCACATCCTCCTCATCAACTGTTTGAGGATCGATTTCATCCTCGTCCTCCGTGCCTTTCCTCATGGCGCCCTCCTCTTCGCTCTCACCGTCCTCTTCCTCGTCCTCCTCATCGGACTTTCCTTTGGAAGCCCAGCTGACCCGGTTTTCCTTCTTAAGGCGGCGCCGGGCGTTGGCGAACCACGTCGATACTTGCGTGAGGCTCATTTTGGTGACGATCGCAAGCATGATCTTCTCGCCTTTGGTGGGATATGGGTTTTTCAGGTGCTCGCTGAGCCAGGCCTTCAAAGCGCTGGTGCTCTCCCGGGTGGCCACCTTGGTGACCCGGCTGGGGTCGTCCGCTGGCACGGGGCGATATGGCGCGTAATAGGGTCCCCCTCGACCGAGAAGCGCTTGGTGATAAGATGACGCAGCCTTGAGGTCATAAGCATTGCTCTGAAAACAGAGAGAAAACATCGTTTAATATACGAATATACGTGCATAACATTCAATGCTCGCCATGCGTAAAATATTGCATTATTATGATTATTACTAAACAATAAATGATTTTATATATATAATATATAAAGAACATATAAGCCGGTTTCCAAAACACATTTAAACTTATTAAGTTTTCAAGTTTAGGATATTAAGATTATAATGTAATAAATGCTTATCCATGCAACATCAGAAATCACGTAATACTTACAATGTGCGCCATGTGTCCCGGATGAGGGTACGGGATGAAACTGTATCCCGGTATTCCTGAGAAAGGTAAGGGCATCCCAGACATGCCCACCATATGTGCTGGTGACTGTTGCATTCCAGGTGGGCAACCCAATAACTGATATCCAGCGGGCATGTTGATGTTTCTGTCCATGAAGAAGTTTCCAAACGCCGTGGGTGAAGCGGGCATCTTTACTCCCTGAGCTCTGGTGTTTGAATGATACTCCCTCGAGTTTACCGCCTGTCTTTATAGGCCCAGCGGTACCAGTGGGCGGTGCCAGAGCGGGTGATTGACAGCGCTTTCACTTGGATTAAATCCCTTCAAAGGGACATTTCGGCTGTTCCTTTAACGGCCCCTAAAAGTCCTTAAATCCAGGATGCTTATCTTACTCTTATCCGTAGAAGTGCAAAATAGTGGGGAGCCATTTGAAATTAACATTTTCAGAGATGCTCTTAAAGGGAAACAATGTTTTGATGTTAATATCACTATCATCATCTAGAGATAAAATAAACGGAGTCGTTTGGTTAAAGAATAAGTTTTGTTTGATTTTGTTATTTTTTGTGTGTGTTTAATAATACAAAGTACAACACAAGTTCCCATGTTTGATTTCTTTTATTCATTCTTACATTATTATTTTTGTTTATTGTAAATGTCCATATATATCTATATAAATAGGTTAATTTATATACATAATATTACCTGAGATGTAGTATTACAGTGACTTCAACGCAACCAGGAACTTAGTTATGCGTTCCCATCAAAAGCCATCGGAACAGCCTCAAATGTCGCACATTAACAGCTTAGAATAAACTTTCTTCATCTCGCTGAGACTGTTTCATCTTTTCGTCTGAGCAAACGACACAACACGACGAGAGACTATCAGAATTAGATTAACAACATGGTGAAATGTGTGTCTGGGGCGGAAAATACCTTGTTGTGACTTTGGCACTAGTTTGGTAACTTAACTTTATTTGGTTTGAGTTCATATTAAATTAAACTATAATGTCTACAGATCAAATCAACATTTTGCATCCATTTATTATCAACACAGACGGTTTTATTATTTTTATATACATACACATACATACATATTTGTATATACATACACATACATACATATTTTTATATACATACACATACATACATATTTTATACACATACATACATCTTTTTATATACGTTTTACACATTTTATATACAACGTATATAAAATGGATATACATGTAAAATACTGATATGTTAAACATGACAACATTTATGAAATTATTATATGTGTCTTACTAAGAATTTCCATTAAATCATTTATGTAAAACATTTATGTAAAAGTGAACTACAAATATGTAGCATCCTATTTTTTCCCCTAAACGCGTTATTTCTTTCAATAAAACTAAACTACTATTTAAGTTGCGCATTATTTGTTGCGCATTATTACTATTATTTGGCGTTATTGTGCCACAACATCAAACATGTTTTATAAGGGATGACTTTGTTTTGCCCACAACAAACCAGTACAATTAGTGTAATTAAATGGGTTTAAGTGAAACAGGTGTCGACTAATGTATATGGTAATTTCAGCATAACAGATGTTAATGTTGGGAGATACTAAGATAAGATTAGAATTCCTAACCATACATACCAATGGCCTGTAAAGAAAAGCACAGCAAACAGGCCGGTGGCAGGGGGTGCTGCTCTCTGACATTGGAAATACAAGTTTTTTTCCTGTTGAAACTTGCTCTTTAATCTGTAATCTATTGAAAACACATACTGGGGCCGATTTTAAGCATGTTGTGGAATGTATCATTTCCTTAAACTTCAACTGAGCTCAACAAAATGTTGCTATTAAACCATTTTAAAAAGTATGTTTCCGTGCATGGATTGTTCTATGATGATTTACGGCCACTGGATGATTTAGATGTGATAGCAACACATTTGCTAATCCAAAAATCTTCTTCAAAGGTCTCACCAACACCACTCATTTGACAATGTATATTAAGATTTTGGGAGGTTTAGTGTGATGCTGTGTGAATGTGTGAGACTGACAGACAGAGAGAGAGCGAGAGATAATACTTGTATTTAACACAGTCAACACAGTAATCCCAGTGCATTTGACAGTTTATTTCCCAATAAGGAAACAGGCTTATAAATCATACAGAAAAGATGCTAGTAGAAATAAATGCAAGAAGTTTCAAAGGTTAAATCTAGGAGGGATTAAGGTGGGATTAGGGAATTAGTGTACTTTTACAGTTAACATTTCCAGTATGTAGTCTGTACAATATTAAAACCAATTAGGTTAATGGTATGTTCCAATTAAACACGAAACCAGTGTGTGTGTGTGTGTGTGTGTGTGTGTGAGAGAGAGAGAGGGAGATAGAGAGAGCAGGGTGGAGTTCAGAGAGCAAATTTACTCAAGTAGCACAATGGTGAAAACACAGACTGCATCTCTGAAGATAATCAGCTCAGCCTGAGATGATTGTGTTCATCTCACATTCTGCTTTCTCCTCGTCTTCCTCTCTGCTCACACACAATACAGGTGAACTCGGTACTGACAGGTCCAGTTAAGAGTGTTTGCTGAGGGGATGCCGGTCGTTTGCAGAGAAGCCTGTGAGATGGCAGTGAAACACTTCAGATAAGAGATGAGCTTGTTCAGTCACTCGTTCATAGCAGAGATTTCTCTTGAGAACTGGTTTCCACCCTGGAGCCAGTTTTGAAATCATTGTGGTTAACCAGATCAATACATACATAAAACAAATATATGATCACATAGGTTACATATGGATAGAATCTATATGATCATATATATATGTATGTATCATCATATAGGTGTATGTGTGTGTGTGTTTATTTGATCTATATAATCATGTATATCTCTATATATAAATATATCTATGTGTGTGTCTGTATGTGTGATCATATATATTTTGCATTCAGTAGAACGTATAAACCTCAATTAGTCTAACAATTAATTTAAAGTTTCTGGTGGGCAGGAAACAATATGTTAAACATGTTGAAACAAGACCCCATTGTTCAGTCTAAACAGCCCAGAACTGAAAACCAAAATATCAGCTTTTAACCTCAAATGTAAATGAACCAAGAGGTGGACCAACCGTTTACTGCAGTGTGTGTGTCCTAATGAGTCGATAATGACAATGGACAGAGGTGTGACTTCATTTAGTGGCCATCACACACTGCTGGGCAGACAAAAGGAACAACCGGGCCGTTACAATGACCAACAGTCAGGTGTGAATAAAACCTGTTAACAAAAGCCTGCACAGAATCCACACAGAGAGTTTCACACCTTCTCAATGTTAGTTGTTCTTTCTGAATGCTGTAACTTGTAATTCTACAGTCAAGGAGAGACACCACCAGGCTGATAAAGTAGATTAATAAGTTTGTGTAAATTAAATCACGTCTGTCCATTTGAAAGTAACACAAGGTTTGTCATTAATCCTGCATTAAACAGAGTTGATTATTTTATAAGCATGTCTTAAAAAACATATTCTTTGAAAAAACATTTTTAAATCTTGTGAAAAATGATATTTATACAAAATAATATTTTAAATATATTTATTCAAACCAAAGCCAGTTACAGATGATTTAATATTGTTTACATGTTTACATTTTTACTGTATTAAGAAATAAACGCACACATCTGAGCCCTTTATAAAGCACAGGAACACATTTTCAGAACAGTTTGACAGAACTTGATTTACATACACAATTTATGACATCAACATTTATGCTATTTTAAAAGTTACATTTCCATTTTGAGTGCATTCATTTCCTTTTACAAATCTTGTCAATTTTAGCCTTAAAAACACAAATTTTGTGAACTAAACAGAGGGAAGTTATCTGAACGTGAGCGTTATCAGTCTCTCTCACCTTCCCTTCATCACCCCTCCTCTTCAATACCCATCTATCTTTTGTCATTTGTGTTATCAGAGGCGCTCGATCACTCCTCTGTTCACAAAAGTGGCATTGCAAGTACTCACCAATGGGTGGATGCCTTTGTTAGATGTTTGGCCTGGTTCCGCCCCCCCCTCTTTCTCTCCTGGGTGTGATTTGATTGACAGTCCCCCACATGGGGTGAGTGACAGGTGGCGTTTGTTAGCCTGCGACACGTAGCGAGGTGGCTAAAGTTTGTGTTGTAGTTTGTATCTCAGCAATATGGTGTATCAGGTTGAAAACACAAGCCAATTAGGACACCAAGATTCACGTTATAAGTTTAACAGAGCGTAAAAATGAGGAACGTTCCAAAACGAAACAAGGAAGGACAGACAGACGCACACATACAGATTTAGCCATTGAAATTAAGAAAAAAAGATTTGTTGATTTAAATGTTTGTGTTTATTTCAGACATTAACGTACAGTGGAGATGTTATTTAGAATTTCAGATCAGAAACTAATAAAAAATAAAGCCAGAATTTCATGCAGCACAAAGACACGAAACCGCTTAACAAATGCTCTCTTATGCGGCTATTTTCTCCTAACCAGGCCTCACAATCAATACCTGGAGAGCTTGTAAGGCATCTGTGACATGACATCTACATTTTTGGCCATTTGTAAAACAAAGACTACAAGGAAGCCATAGGCCTTGAGCAGCAGCTCTCCGTTCCACAATGGCAGCCCTTAACCACAGGGGGAGCCGCCCTCAGATGGAAATGAGCAACCAAACCAACAATGTAGCGCTTAATCTCTTCAGAGGGCCAGGAATCAGTTACACAGCAGTCTATGCTTTTCACCATTGAACAAGCAGCCCCCCTCAAACACAGATACACACACACCCTCCGACCCCCCTCGTGCGTAGCCACAGGCTCCCCCTACACATGGGCCAGATACAAGATATCCCTCTGCAACAGAAGGGGCAAGAATAAGTGGGGCGTGGGGTGGGGCAGACCCCTCAAAGCATGGGATTAGAGCTAATGTGCCCTCCCTGGGTTCTAATCTCTTCAGAGAAGAACTTTGTTTGAGAACCGCAGGGCAGTCAGATAAGTATCTATTACAGCAAGTCCCTCTTATCCTTCTAACACCCCCATGGCCTTCAGAAACAAGGCACAAAACCACTTGCCCGACTTTCCTCTTACTCCTGTGATACCCCAAACCCAAAAGCAAGTGCTGCCCTTTTGCCACTAAGCTGGAATTAAGGGCTCAGGACCTTACGGAGAGCCACTAGTCCATATTTACTCCATCTGGGAACTCAAAGAGCAGCGGCTAATGGAAATCAAAGAAGATGAGGAGAAAAGAAGATGGGCTTTTTTTCAGTGTAGCTGTGAAGGTGCGAGTCAAGGAACAGTGACTGAGGTGGAAGATCTGATAGGGTGTAATCTTGTTAGGCTGAGGCAACAGGGTGATGAAAGAGGGGCACGGGAGATTATTGGAAATGCCCCGAGGAAAGGTGGGGGAGTCTGAGGTTTGTCGAGGATTTTAAACAGTTAAACTTTAAGGGAAAACAGCACAAAACCATTAGAGGGAAATCTCACCATTATCTATAATATAAGCAGATGACATGGAGAAAAAAAGCACAAATAATCTTTAGTACAATTTATTTCCTTCTTGTATCAGGGCACATAAATTACATTCTGAAAATAAACATTCAATTTTGGTTTAAGGCACCAAATACACATTTACTCACTTATCATCCTTTAAAATTAAAGACATACTGTATGTGTCTTAACATAAACAAATGGGTTAAACTGTGTGTGCGTTTTTTACAAACATTTCTAAATGTTTTTCTTCAATAATAGCTAAACCATAGAGAAAAATATTAGGGTTACAGTTATGAGACGCTACGGCGTAAGAACAAAAGCTAATCGTATGTATAAACACCATTTGACAAAATAAAATAGTAGATGGAATGTGAACACAATTATATCACCTTATTTCTGTCAGGGAAAAGAGCATCAGAAAGTATCTATAGAAGTGAAAATGATCTTTAAATGATCAATGTGGCGTTAAAACGGACGAGAAGATGTTTGGAGCCCATCAGGTCTAACGTGAGAACTTCCTGGGTCTGAACGCTGGCAGCATGAGCTGATGAGCAACTGTTCTCTCCTCCGGAACCGGTGCTAGATCCTCCGCAGAACCCCATTTCTTCATGGAGTGAAATAGCGACGTGATCTTTCGGTTCCTGCGCTCGCTGGGTGGAGCTAGACCGTGACACTCACTGACCTCAGCTTGGAGAACAAACATCAAATCAGAGTTGAGAAGAAGAATGTGCATGAAAAACACACAGGAAGTACAAATAAGGTCAATTAAACGGGTCAAAAACGATCAATGAGGTTTTCTATGTATGCGCCTGTACTATAGAGTGACACTGTTGAGTGCCTCAGTCTATATGCTGTGGTTTAATACACTGACATACAAGCCTCACATAGTTCATTGTCCTCCACTTGTGTCTGCCGTAAGCTGAGGTAATACTGCGGTAAGCGACCGCTGTAGTCTCGCAGGTTCTCCTTCGCTCCTGTAAACATATATAAACGTATTAAATTACAGCAGTGTCACCCAAGCAAACGGGCTAATTTTCTATACAACAGCATACATACACCTGCAAATATGCACTTTATATACAACTTTCTATGAATATAATTCATGCATACCGTACGTGCTGACGAGCAGGTCAACAATATGTCGATGCCCATGTAGTGCCGCTATATGTAAAGGCGTGTATCCCTGTAACATTAACAAACAAACAAAAATTAATGTTACATTTAATTAAGCAAACTCTCATTATTAACATTACTAACTACATCTGTCTGTCTGTCTGTCTGTCTGTCTGTCCACTACTGTATGCCATAAATCATTTCATATTGTCTCCTTATGATTGGACCAACACATCATTCATGAAACTCACCCCAAAAACAAAATATGTTTTAATAATCTGATTATTCTCTACAAAACAAAAACTATAGAGAATCAGCAGAGAACAGAGAAAATCATTTCAACACTCACCCCCTAAACGCTCAAGAGAAACAACCATGACATAAGAAAGAGAGAGAAAGAGAGAGAGTTAACTGGGGTTACAGCAACAGAATCTAATGACAGAATCATAATTGGCTGGTAATTGAGTGAAATTGCTTTGCTCTGAGGCTGCTGTTAAAAATACATCAAGACATTGTTTTAGGGAAGCTGTTAACATGACAGAGTTTGATTTATGAACATACATTCCCAAACTGCTCCTGCATTCATTTGTACAGCTGCTTTGGAGAGAAACTGTCACACGAGGACTTTTTGAAACTGACACTGACTTTTGGCAGCTTGGCATTTACACGAGAAGAATGAAATGACACACTTTCAGGGTCCATGTGAGGTGTGGCGTTGTACAGTACTTACATGCTGTGGGAAATGAAAAAGAAAACGTAATATTTGATTAGCAAACACATTTTTAAAGGTATATATGCTTTCACATTATTATAGAATTTATGACTAAGAGTGTGACTCACATTTAAGTCTGTACTTACAGCTTTTGTGTTGATGTCGGCCCCTGCGTCGGCCAATATCATAATCATGTCCGCTTTACCGTGTTTTGCAGCCCAGTGCAGAGCCGTCTGTAAAAAATTACAGTAAAATATACTGTTGTAGTGATTTACAATAACTGTCAAGTGCTGAAATTTTGTTTTTCCACATGCATTCACAAATGAATGTACAATAACTATTGGTCTCTTGAGCTTTAAATAATTTAGTTTGCTTATGACTTATTAAACCATTTAATTGAATTGTTCTTATTTTCTTATTTGCTTTATTTCCTATCTGAACAAAGAAAAACACAGTTTAAGCTGTTTTGTTTTGAACAGGACGCATGGTTAATAAAATTATTAGTGCTGGTTAAACGACCCCATATTGTTGCTCAACCAGCTAGTTTGACCAGGTTACAGTTGCACATGATCGTCAAACCATCCGATACCTCTTGTAATACATCATTTACACCCCACACGTTCATTCTCTCGCAGCAGGCGAAACCCCACCCCCCCAACGCTGCGGAGTGGAGCAGTCCGTGGACTCCCATTGGCTGCCGACGGGCCCCAGCTGTGCACAGAGGGTGTGTAGGGGACGGTTTCCTGCCATCTAATAGCGGTCTAATTACAAAACAACAAACCAGTGTGCCCACTACGGGGGGAGCTGTGGGCTGTCACACCGTGCAAGATTGATGATGTTGGTATGACCCTGCGATGAAGGACCCACCTAGAAATCAGCCTTCTGACAAGCCCTGTCAGGAACAGGGGCCACCATCCTACACATAAGCTTAGATACACACACACACACACACGGATGCCTACAAATGTTATTAAGCACTGAGAACAGAGAGAATTCTGAGGGTTCATCTGAGCTAAAAGACACGGCAGCACAACAAAGAACATTTAACTTCACTTTCCACAACTAAAAGCACAACTGTGCATAATTCATGTGTGTTTTATTTGAGAGGGGCTTTAAAAATCTTTCATTCAAATGTTATGAAAAATAAGTCCTCTGTTGATGAAATATTTAACTTTGCTTGTGTTCTTAATCATCTTCCTGAAATGTTATGTCCCATACAACAATTAAATGTGTTTAGAATGACATTTTGTCATTTGTTTTTTTCATTGTTTTGTTGCGGTAGGAGCAATTATGCAATACTTCAGCAAACACACTGAGCAGAGCGCTACCTCCCACAATGCAATGCGCTTTAGGTTGTAAGAACGTTTTCCTATAGTTTTCATTAAGCCACTAAAACGTTAGAAATGTTTATTTGGTAGTTATCAATTCTCAAAATGCTCAGTTCTTTAGACATTGTATTAATGTTACTGCTTAGTTTTATATATACAAATATATAAAATATATATATTTTATAGATAAAATATAAATATATTCTGTTACAAATTTCTGTTACTGCAAGAACATTTTTGACAAATCTGAGAGAACTTTTAAAGGACTGCTAACCAACGTTGTGCAAACGTTTCCTATTACCTGTGTCACTGTATAATGCCTGTTGCTTTAGATACTACAGAAACAGATCAAAACTCCTAAGTACATTTCAGGTTTCACATTAACATGTATTCTTTAGCATGTTATGTGTTCTGTACTGAAGAGTCTCATGTAGGTGTTTCCAGTCCTGCCTGTGGGACAGATTGTGATAGATGAAGTCTGGCTCCTCTATCAACCCATCTATTGTTCAGGCTGTCACAGCCTTCAGACGGATTGGTTGGCACACACGTTTGACTGACAGGTCGACAGATCTCATGTAGGTTTGGTGTGATGGACGACGTTCAACAGGATGTGACATCTCCTACCCTTGTTCCTCAGATTCCTGTCTCGGCCTGGCGGGGAACCCTTAACTCTCACTAACCAAATACCACCTTTGTGGCTGCTGGGATGGGGCACAAAAGGGGTGTGTGGCACACGTATTCACCAGATCTTTTAGAGGAGAGCAATGGATAAATGATGTACTTACAAACTGAGTGAAGGAGGAAGTGACGTCCAGCCCATGGAGACAGAAGACATCGAAGATGATGAGAAGAAAAGGAGACGTTAAAAGTGAAACAAGTTAGTTAAACTAGTTAAAATCATCAACAAACAGACAATACTGTCAGATTTGTGTTTGTTATCGACATACTTTATCTTAAAACCAAATCGCATCAAATATGTTTTTCATTTAAAAATATAAAAAATTACATGTATTTAAAAATATCTACTAAGAATATATACAAAAAATATGAGTAAAATTTATATATGTAAAAATAACTAATAATATATAAAAGAAGTTTGTATAAAACAACTGCTAATAATATAAAAACAACAACTACTATTTACAAAATACTAGTGGTTATAAAAATATCTGCTAATAATATAACTACTAATAATAGATAGTAAAAAACATTGTGTTTAGCTAGTTTAGCTAGTTTCTGAACGCTAGCAGGGTTTTGCTAACGGACAGTTTAAAATTAACGCTCTGTACGTTATTCATTTTTCTGCTCTCTGATTGGTCGACAGAAACCAGGCGGCTGTTTGAACTCAGAGGAAGGAATGTTTACATTGTCCCCGAGTTGCAACTGTTTATTTACGGACTTCACAGCGAGAGGTTCAACTGGAATTTTCCCTAAAGGAGCTTCCAATGTGTGAAAGGAAAACAGAGATAATGTGCATCGTATCGGGTTACGGCTCGGGGTGATGTGTAACTTTAGTTACTAAGGACGGGCTCAAAGCGAAGCTTAGCTACTTAAACTTAAGACTTAAACAATAGATAAAACAGAAAAGATTTAGATACATCCAGGACACCAAAATGAGCATCCTCGTGTGCTGGAGGGCAAAACGCCTGGGAAAGAAGTCGAATTACCCCTCGCTCCCAAACCTAGGGCTGTCGAACGTGTGCGCGGTCACCGCGTACCCATCCGGGGATGGCCTGCCTGGCGTGACTTCACTAGCTTGGCATGCTTTCCTGGTTGAGGGTGGGGGCATCAAAGCCACCCGGGGGTCCGACTTACCACCTTCCTGGGGACACGGTTGCGATTGTTCTCCAATTAATCCCAGCCTGCTCTATTACTTTCAGATTATCTTTAAGTGGTTGAAGTCTTTGAGGTGAGCCCTAATCTCTCCTGCACTTCAATGGCCGCTGTTGTATCTTGTCTGTGGATGGAAGGCAAAGGGCTTAGGGGTTCTTAGAAGGTGGTCCAGCACAGGACAGTGTGAGAACTCCGGCCCAAGCAGGGACCACAAACAGCAGCTCAAAGCTCTTAAGCGCACAGGGGGGGCAAATAAAAGGATTTGAGCTTGTTTTGGGGGGCAGAAGAGCTAAAAAGCTATCTTTCATAATCCTACTGAAAATAAGCCTTTGAAATGCATGATTAGGGTTGAGCTTCTCACTGGAGCACCTGGGTTTAAGAACTGGGAACTGTGGAAAGTCAAAAAGCTCATGAGAAGCTACAGGAGGTCAGTGGTTTAGATCCCTTATGTCCCAGTAAAGCGGAGAATCATCACTTCGGTCCAATCAGATTCATTGACTGGTATTATTGACTTAATATTATACACAGAAGATTCAACTCACCCCCTTGTAGAAGTCACAGCCAAAGTCAGGAGAGAGTTGAAACATACATGAGAAATGAAACAGGTTGTCATTCACAAAATTACTGTTTGTGAGCAAGCTAATATTTAACACTTTTTTAAGAGTTAATTTTAGAGTAAAAAGATTATTATGTTAAATCAAAATTGGCTACAAAATGTATCTTAAGCATTTAGGCACAACCTTTCAGATCAATAAATCACGAGAAACACATATTTGTCATTGAGTGTTTAAACTTTAAACAGGTTCTGTGTGAAAAGATGTTTGTGGATTCAAACTTACTGAGGTAAAATCCTGATTAAAGTTCCAGACATGTGGAAAAAAACAAATAAGACACAAATCATTACAACTGCGTTTATAAAGCGACAACACGTTCCTTCAGCTCAGTTTGTTGAGCCTCGGGTTAGCGTCGCAAAGACCGTGGGTTCGATTCCTGGGGCAACATGTACTGACAAAATGTATAACTTGAATGTACTGTAGGTCACTTTGGATAACAGCATCTGTCAGGCATGAGGAGCACATATGTTCATGCCTTCACACTGTAGAGGAACGTAGAACTTTGTGTAGATGTTCTCACCTTCTTATTGGTCAGAGACGAGTCCTGCTTGAGGAGAAGTTTGAGTTCGGACAGTTTGCCACTCGCTGCAGAGAAGATCCATTCTTTCTCAACAGGATCCAGCTACAGCAAAATAAACATGAAAAGTCTCTTAAATTACACATATTTGTTTATTATATTTGATTTATATTTATGATATATCACATTATAATGTGTTTGATTAAAAACATATTTCATATTTAACCCTGCAGAAATCATGAATGAATTCATAAATGAATATGGTGCTTTTTTAGAAATATTCAATATTTTCTATTCAATATTTTATGTCCCATTTTATTTTATTTATACTAAGTTAACTTCATTTTATTAATTTAAACCATAAAGAATAAGCCTAAACTCTATCTTAGAGCAATATATGGGTAATAGTTTTTTGAATGTTGAGTTTTTTTAATGTTTTTGTAACGTTTGTATGAATTGTTGATGCTTACAGCCACAGCGGTGGATTCCAAACTGCCTCCACATTCTTCATCCTGCTCTGATTCACTCTGGTAAAGAAAAAACACAGTCAGACTATATTTGAATGAAATCACACACACAACACCTGCTAGCATCACCTGAAACACTGCGGCTAGTTTAAACAGTCAGTGTGAAACTGTACAGTCAGTAACAGAAATAATCTGACACACTACAGTGGGCGCCTCGGTTTACCCGCTTTCGCTTCCTGTTTAGTTGTAGCGGTATGAGCCGAGAGAAACCCAACACTGTCAAGAACGAAAGAGTTTCGGCTGCAAACAAACAAACTAAACAAACCACAAAGTCTTTAACGTACACATGAACCACACACAGTCATGTGATGTGTGCAGCTCAACCAATACAGGAAGCGCTTGAGGTGTCTCTGTTTATCGGTACACAGAATAGCTGACACACAACTTCCCCTCGGTTTATTGGCTGCAGGAGGGACGTTTACATCAAAAACAAAACACAAAGTCACACATTTGAATGAGAGAACGCTCAAAATGGTCACATGACCAGAGAAACCCTTAAGCCCAATAGGGGTTAGCAATTCGCTCCAATGAGCACCAAATTGCTTTAACTATGTCTTTTGTTATTTTTATCGTAGAGCGGTTTGCAAGAAGCTCCAAAGCGATGGACAATTTCTCTTTATGTTTCAACGTGTCAGTCACTCTGATAAATGCGAGAGGATAATTAGGCAGTTTGGCCATTTTTGCAGAGAACGCGGGGCGGCTAATTGTTCTCAGGGGGCGTAAAGCGGACAGTGAGAAAACACTCGCTGTCCGTCACGTAAAACCAGGCCTTTTTTCCTACATCCCAATATTTATTTATTTACTTGGGAACTTAGACAGACATATTTCCTCTTCAAACAAAACAGTCTGAATGTAATTTAGTGACTAAAGTGTGACTAAATAATTACTTGCAAAACAGGAATTGATAAAAGTACAGTATGACCAAAAATATTGCATACTGGTAACCAATAAATACTGTAATATCTCATTAATGGATGCTGGGCAATGGAAACAATGAAACAGATTCACTGTATTGTAATGAATTAAGATTTACTCTAATAATAATAACTCTTATGAACTAGTTTCAGTTTGTCAGTTTCTTAGTTTAGATGTTAAAAGCGTTGGGGTGTGAATCTCTTTTGCTTTAACAGTTGCATGAGGTCTAAATGAGACAATAACATGTAACGCAAATGTCTCCAAACAGCAAAACACAAATGAAATGAGTTTCATTTAGGCATAAAATCTCATGTTGTAACATTTTGCTGGTTGCTTCTTAGTTTGATCTGCATACAAATGTTCAGTGGGCACAGATGATCATATTGGTTATAATGAGGTGCAGAATGTTGATGCTTTGCACAACAATAGGAGGTTTTATTCAGATGTAAATGAATGGTCGCTTCATGCTGGCGCTCTTACATGTTCTCTGAAATCCAGCTAATAAGTTTGTCGCCACCTGTCGGTCGGTTCTGGAAGTACAGATACTCATTGTGTAGTTTTTGTGATGCTATTGTCCAAATATATTACAATTAAACAGTTTATAAAATATAATGTAAAACGTCTTAGACGTTGTATTGACTGATTTGTAATCATAGTTTTTTTTAAGAAAGATTTGTGCCATTTAACATTTATTTAACAACTTAAACCTTAAAATTCATGAAGATATTATGAAGATATTTTGAAGAGATTATGCCATTTGACATCTGAAAACCTGAAATTTTTCTGACCCTGATGCACAGCCATAAGGGTTAACAGGGGCCTGTCTGTGATGTCATTTCCTGCTCAAGGAACAGGAAATGGCATCTGTTGCATCACAACAAAAATGGCTTCTTACAGGTGACAAACTACAGCAACAACAGCATGAACAGATCAGCTCTAAGAAAACAAGGAAAAGTTGTGTGACCCTGACCTTTGACCCTGAGTCCTTATCAAGGTCATCTTCTCTGTCTGATGCTGTTTGTTCCTCCGGTCGTGGGTCAGGTTTCTCCAGCGCTGTTGGCCCGGAGGGGGAGCTGTCTACCTGCTAGCCAGAAAGTGTCAAGAGCACTAAGTAGAACACTTACTACTAACAGCATCTTACAACACGTTGTTTGGTTGAAAAACTGCATTAAGATTCTTCAAAATGTCTCATTCTGTTGTCGGCGAGCCAAATGCATGTATTCAGACAAACTCAAAATCATAGAAGTGAACAAATGAATATTCTGAGAGTAGGAATGAACTAGCTCTCACAGAATGATACGATATAAGAAATGTTTCACATCAGTCAGAGACAAATGAAGGCACTTGTATTCACACATCCCTGCCTGCTGTTTGTTTAGCAGTTTTTCAGACACAATGTCAGCGTAGCTACAATGAGCACTGACAGGAAGTTCACACTATTGTGTTGAACTCTGTGCACCGCTGGTGTGTCTTAAGGCGCCTGTAAAGAGTCACACATGAATTCATGCAGCAACTTGTGATCTTAAAGTCGAAAGATTCAAGAGGATATTTTAAATTTTAGGCTTAAGCTAACATCCCCATAAAAGCCAAAAACTATTAAAGTTGTTCATTAAGGAATTGATCCTTTAGAACTAGATTTTTACACTGTCTTGGTTGTGCAACAGTTATTGCCACAATGGGTGTTGTGGGTGGTTGCCAGGGTGTTGCTAGGGCAGTGTTTTTAATGCCTAACCAATACCTGACACCCCAAAGGAGGCGTACAGACCTCATAAATGTGCTTTATGTGAAAGCTGCTACACAGAGACACAAACCTTTGAAGCTAATTTGACCCAAAAAGCTTCAAGCTTTTAAAGATAAAAAACTTATCTAGAAACCATGCAAAAAATAACAGCTAACCACCCAAAATGAAAACGTATGCCCACTATATTCCTCTCTGCCAGAAACATGGAATTAAAATGAACATATTTAACAGCTGAAGTCCTTCAGCGAAAGATAAGACAACTCAAAGGTTGTTATCTGCCTCTTTCTGTTGTTTTTTTGACTAGGGTTTTCTTATCACCAGCTGTTGTTTAATCCAGCTGAAGGCTTCAGCAAACAGCTGGAGGAAAAACACTGAATGCTGACTGATCTCCAGGAAAAAGATTAACAGAGTCCTGAACTTCAAGTGTTTATTTAATACAAATGTCTGATAGACCAATCACAATTCCTTATGCAAAAAGACATGAGAGAAGAGACCAAGAAATCAGTCTGGAAATATTACAATTACATCATCACTCTCAGATTTGGAGACTTTGTGTTATAGCATGAAGGATTTGTAATGATGTTATGATGAAGTGACTCACATTATCTGGACAGGCTGGTTGTTCAGCTTGTGTGACTGTTATTACAGGCCCGGTGCACCAGGCCACCAGCGCCGGTTCCTGTTTGCGCGCTGGACCCGGGTTCTGGATTGGGCTCTCGATCTGGAACTCATTCTGTGAGTTGTGATCTGTTTTTGAGCCGGACTCTCGTTCCTGCATCAGCTGTCTGTATTTCTTCTTAAGGATGAGAAATTTCTCTCCCTAAAATGAAAAAGTCACGTACCACAGTCACGTAGCTAGTCATCGATACATGCGCACGTAGCTGTGAAATAATGAGTTATGAATGGAAAACTGATCTCATCGGAGGAAAATCTCAGTCTAGGAGTCAAAGAAAGGTTGACAAAGACAAAGCTCTAATATCAGAAGGGTGTGTACAGCATTAATGTGGGAAAATGAGGCGGATCCCAGTTTGAGTCAATAATGAATCACCGTGGGAGTGTGATGATGATGATGATGTCACCCACACAGGAAGTCAAATGTAACTGTGTGTTTAAAACACAGAAGTGTTTATTTTTACAGTAATGTAATGATCACAATACCAACAGATTTACTTACATTCTCTGATTTCACCACCGCGATTCGATCAATGATGAGTTTAAACTCCTCTCTGTATTTGGCTGGGGGGAGAAAAGAAATTGGTCAACATTCAATGGCAAAGAATTTTTCCCAGCATGTTTATCTTGAGAGACACGCCACACCGCAGAAGCTCCAGGCTTTTGTAAATCTAAACCCAACATGTCACAGAAAAAAAATCACATTTATAGGTGATGAGTCACATTTGTAGTTGTAAAAAGGGTGAGTAAATGATAATGATAAAACAACTTTCTTTTTGGGTGATCTGTCTGTAAAACATCTTCCCTTGACTTGTGATTAAAACAACATTTTAAACCGCTGTTTATTTACTGATTCAGCTGGTCTAAAAGCTATTGGCGATTTGCTTCTGTCTGGAATTTTATGCAAAGCCCACAATGAGCTCTGAGGCTTGGCCTGTGATCGTTTGAGGCGCTATGCAACATTACCTCAGCACAAACAGACCGTACCAGGGAGGAGGGTCAGTCCAAAATGCAAAGGTGACTCCAATTACCAAACAAGAATAGAAAATCATTAGATGCCTGACAGAGAGCAAACTGCACAAACAAACCTTATAATGTGACTCTGCACACATGCGTCAGTGTTTAAACACCCTGTTCCCACCGTTATATTGTAGACAACACTGAGAACTAACACACATTAACACAGCTGGTTTAAAATGACCTTTAAATGTCCATATTTCTACTTTCTAATAAACTCTGTTTGCTTTCAGAGAAAAGACTTTAATCCACCTTATAATCCTTTTTACTACAGTTATAGTCTGATAAATTATGCCATGTCATTTATTTAAAATGATACCTTTTAGCCCTCCTTTGTTTACATCATTCCTGAATTATACAAACCATGATTAATCTACAAAATTAATAAAGAAAACACTAAACTATTGCTCTTTGCTTTCCCAGTCATGAGGGTTAAGTTCAATTCAATTCATACCCTGTGATGTGATCAAATTATTTGGTTACCAAGCCAACAGAGACACGCAACGCTAGCTTACAATCCATTATTGAAGGTCAACATATTTGAGAAGATTTTTGAAATGCCACATAAAAAACTGTCTGAAAACTGTTTTAGAGACATTTTAAAGGTTTAAAAGGCTTCCAAATTGTTTAAAATGATGCACCACAACTTATATCACAAACAGACTCAAAATGTTGGTGAATGTAATTTAACATGAAAACAAAAGACACAGGCCTCATGTAAAGTTGGGATGTTGTCTCTTTAAATAGAGGACATACCCCCAACCGACCTTCCGCTTTCCTGCCAGGGGAAAAGACAGAATGATGGCATTGCAACACCGCATCCAAAACAACAGGAAACCGCAAGGAAGTCACCACTTAACTACCACAGCCAGCCCGAATTCCTGCCCTGGTACTGGAGAGACAGTTTATGTTTCTGAACTTATGTGTTACACTGGCCTGAAAACTCCAGAGTTTAGTCTTACCACGTTCCCACACTTTAAATAGCAACATGTTCCCATCAAAACCGACTTTCCTAAAAAGGACTGAAATGATCATAACTGCAGGATCCGAGTCTGCCGTGTGTGTTGTTGTGGATCGCTTCAAAATAATTATGATAATTGGTCGACAGTGTCAGATGGTAACAGATGAAGGCAGATTTTCAAACCTCTGTATTCAACTGTACCGGCACAGCTGGGCAGGGCATTATAAACCATTATAGATAATTATTTCCTATATTTATGTCGGACACATGTATGTGGGATTAAATGCAACATCATTTAATTACAAGTTTGATGGTTACACGATTAGCGCACTTCCTGTTTAGCTCACTTTTCTTTCTGACATTAATACACAACATTTGTGTTCGACAAACATTTGCTTTACAATTACACAATACAGGATCAGCGTTAAAATGTACAGGATCCAAATATTTATAGACGGCCACAAGTCAAACTATTCATTTATTTTTAATAGTTTCGCCCCCCTGACTGGCTCATTAATATGTCCTAGCATACAGGGTGGTCCTCAAACTGGACCCTCAACTGGTACAATGATCTACCAGTAACAAAATCATCAAACCAAAGGTATCAGAAACGCAAGGGGCATCTGAGCCTTAGAAATGCATTTATTAAAACAATCAATAAATAAACAAACACAAATAACTCTGTGGGGGTCTTTCAAGACCTCCACTGTCATGGTTTGGGAATGCAAGGCCCTGTTTGAAGCAACCATTGTTGGTAGTTTTTCTAATTCAAAACAGATGTTTGCCAGAGTCTCTTGGCTTCATAAACAGCCAAAAACTACAAGAACGCAAAGTTAAGTCAAAGACGTCCTGGGAACGTGAGTTTTCCATAGCAAACAATACAGCTGAGATACAAACGTTGGCAAATACGTGCCGGAACATGTATATAACATCTGCAATGCTGGGCTTTGTTGTTTATAACGCGGCCGTTTGGGATTTACGCACGGAACGCATTCTTGAGTTTAACGCGTCAGGAAGACGCTTGACAGGCGCGTCGCGTCGCATGCATGCATTGCATTGCACGTTGCGTGCTGTTTTAATACGGTTTGTAAATAAACTTAACACTACTAAACCGTATTAAATACAACAAGCAACGCATGGCGCGTCCACGCGTAGCTTTACGCACAATGCGTTTAGGGGTCATTTTGTCGCCATGTAAAACATGCCATATTTATATTTACTCACCACGTAGCTGCAAATCGCTATGGTTTATGAAGGGCTTATACGTTTTGGACAAATCTGAATTTTTGACTTTTCCTCCAGAGGAACAGATATAGTCCAGTAAAGACGCCTGACTGATTTCCCCCATGTCTGACAGCAGCGGTAAATGCAGGGATGTTGTGCCCGGCGGCTCAGAGATGCTGCGGCATGACTCTACTGGACATCCAGCTAATCACACAAGAAGGAGGAAAGTGTTCACTGTCCAAGTTCACTCCACCCAAACCCGGAGATAGTGCCTCCTACAGTTTAACCCTCTCGGCTCCAGAGCCCACCACAGACAACCAAACCTTACCAGCAAATATATATATATATATATAACTATGATATTAGATGTAGTATTATATATACATATAAATAAAACACCCTCTTAGCTCCAGAGCCCACCACAGAAAACCACACACATCATACACACACAAATACACACACTTATAACCAGCATAACTATACGTAAATATAAATAACTATGATATTATATATGTGCTATTATATATAAATAAAACACACACACACACACACACACATGCTGGATTTACATATGTTATGCTGGATGAAAGTACGTATATATGCGTATGTAGGCTGTATACACACACACAAACACACACACACTTCATCCAGCATAACTATATATATATATACATACATATATGTGAGTGTGTGTTTTTTATATTTATATATATAATATCTATATATATAATCAAATTTTATATTATATATAAATGTATAACGTGCACGATTCAATGTATAAAAATACAAGTATTTAGTTTTCCCTTTACGCTCTAAGACGTCCACCAAAGGTATGTCAGACACACAGCAGATGAATAACCAGCGCATCTCATTTTCATCATACCTCATCCTCCCTGTATTTACTGCCAACAGCTGGGATTCCCTAATGGACTTCCATTTAATTAAGTAATATGCTTGTCATTTCATTTTCATGTGCATTAACCCCCTTACAGTACAATACTGAAATGACAATAAGCTCTTTAAAGCTGATACAATAACTGTAATCTGTGTAAAGTTGTTTTTATGAACACGGCCGTATGGTCACTCTCATTTTTCAAAACACCTCAGTAATGGTTATGAGCCTGGAGACATATGTTGCGTTTAATGGGACAAAACAGTGCAGAAAAACCGCTTAAAAATTAAACCAGCACAATTCAGACAAACAAAACCACCAGGTTTCCTTGTAGCACAAAACATATAAAAAGACTTTAAGGTTAAATCAGACTTTAACCATAAAACTGTTGAAGGTCCATTTGACTCACTAGGGACCAGAGCCACATGTGTTAATCAGAACATTAAAGAAACTAAGTTAACTTATCCCAGGAATTAAACCACAACATTCCTGGTTGCAAGTTTTGCCTCAGCAGAAAAACAATATCTAGTGTATTCCTAGATTTCCTTGATGGATGGCGAGGTATCAAACCTCAAATCAGACCACCAACATTCCTCAAATCCTCGTTTACCTCATACACTTTCATACCTCACTGTTCCTGCTAATGCCAGATGTTGCTTGATAGCTTTTATGACAACACAAGGGTTAATCTAATGGTCTAATGGCGCAGAGCGACACAGAACCGGCTGATGGGGGACAGCTGTTCTCACAGTGTGACCGTCCATATGTCCGTTTTATTTAAAAGCTAGTAAACATTTGAGTTTTAAGTTGTCCCTCATGCGTCCACCACCTAAATCCAATCACCTAGCCGACATAAGGGGACGATGTTGATTATAAAGAGCTCAGAGGATGTGTTTAATGCTACATGCCCAGGTGTTCAGTGTCAACTGACCTCGTACCCCCACTAACACCACCAGAGAAACACAACCCAGGGCTTAGGCTCAGGACTGTGTAGACAGACAATGGTGTCTACCTGATTTTAATCCCACGCAACGGAGGACCGGGACAGGCAGCATTTAATAATGAAAGTGCTCTCGTAATCTGGATTTGTCAAAGTGCCCTTTTGTGTTAAACAGACAATTTTTACAAAACACTGTATGACATCTGCCACAAGGAGCAGCTTTAAACCAGTGAGGTACTGTTGTGTCTATGTTCAGTAAAACCAACAGCGTAGGTTAATTTATAACCCAGCTGCCTGTTCCGGCCACATTTTACTCAACCGTGAGTTGAAAATAACCCAGCGTTTCTTAGAGTGTTTTTTTCAATGTGTTCAGAGCCATTTGTGTTGTACAAGGAACAGAATATAAAGTTACATTTGCAATTTTGTGTTTCAAACAGAGATGGTGGTACAAAAGTTAGTGACAAAAGAGACAAAAGTTAGTTTAATATAATTATACACTAATAAAGCAAGAAAATTTACCTTTTTTGACAGAGGGAGTCCTTGACAGTTTTGGTGAACGATTCCTGAAGCCAAGAGATAAGAAAACTTCTGTTTTAGAAACAGAAAATTGTTTAAAACATTATCAAAGCATTTTTGTTATTACAGTCACAATATTTTCATGGTATAAGGAGAACAACTCACTATCTAAGCATAAATAAAATTTCAGCAAGCGTCTACTCACCGTGACACACACACACACACTAACACACACACACACAGCTAATCGACTCAGGTTGTGTAATTACATTTGGGTAGAAAGCTGCATTTTTATAATTAAAGTCCTGTGTCTCAGCACTGAAGCATAAAAAATACTTTTAAAATGAAGGATTACATTGATAAGCCTCAGAAAGCCAGATGTGGAAATTGGAGGGGGATGTCTGGCAGACCTAGGGTGGGATTAAGGCAAAAAAAAATCCCACAGGCCGGAACGCTGCCTTTTCCATGAGGATTAAGATCCTGTGTGGAGTCAACATGCTGTAATCCACCGATTAGCTGATATAATCACCTGTAAATACACCTTGGCCTGCACAAATCTCAACCTGCCAGGTACTGCTACACACAAATATACCAGACATCTCAACTGTCATGTTTATCTCCATTTAGTCTTATTGAGAGGTCAGATAAGTAATGCGTCATCACAGCTACCCCGTATAATATATATATATATATATATATATATACACATACATATATAGTGTCATATAAGAGAATACATATAGGTCAAACTATAGTTTGGGCAGATCTATAGATAGTTCTGAACATATTTATATAGAACTTCAGGCAGAACCTTTATATCTCAAACAGCTTTGTTGACACGACCAGGGAAAGTTGTTTACATTACACAGGCCAAAAATGTAAAGCGTTACTTTCTGATCTTTGACTGGTTGAGACTCATAAAAGCACATAAAACACATTAAAATGAATAATAATGTGAAATAGCAATACAACATAAACTTTGCAATGCAAAATTTATTACTGAAATTTGAACTGTTAAACTTTGACTTTCTAGCTCCCTCTAGCGGTGTTGGTCAGGAATGACTTAACCTTTATTAGAAACTGCACTATTTAAATAAAGTTAAACTCTTAAAACTCTGAAAGATGTCTTTTATTTTGAAAGACATGAGGAAAATCCCCTGGCATGGGAACACAATGTTACTTTGGTTCTAAGCAGGTTTCAAAATTAATTTGACAAATAACAGTTAACAAATTAAGACAATAACAAAACAAAAATACTGTGAACTCATTTTACTATTACAGGCCATACTTTATATATAAAACAACGCAAGCTCAATAAATACGACAAACACAAGAACCCTAATAAGTAAACATATAATACACCAATATTTACTGGAGGAGTTTCTGTTTCAAGGGGAAGTTTAGAAGAAACTAGTTTTAGAAAAGCACCAGACAGTTTCAGTTTGAACTGGGAACAGCAGATATCGATGACATCAACATGCTTACAGGAAAATAAATCATATATTAAAGTTGGAAAACAAACATAAGTTTCAACCCTTCAAATATTCAGTGTCTCATTTAAGTTCCTCTAAGTGCTGATCTAGGGCCAGGCAACTTTACCCGAATCCTCAATTGTAAGCAGAATACTGAACTGAGATCTTAGACTTCCAATGGTACCACCCCAAATATTCTTAAGCCCTCATATGATCTCAGTCATGTGACCACCACAAATGTGATGTCACCGATGACAACTTCCTGTACTTTCTTTTATAAATAAAACCTCTGTTGATTATTACAGATATTAGGTTTGCTAAACCGATCTTAGCCTTTACACTCACACACAATATACAGTAAAGGGGTTAAATTGGTTTAAATAAGCTTTGCAAAAACAAGGATTTTGATTGTGTAAGCATTTGCATGACAAATGAACATAACACTGGTCCAAAAGTATATTTGTAACATGCTTTAGTCGCTACTCAAGATATGTAAAGACAGTATTTATTATTTTGGTTCAGCCAAAGTTCAGTTCAATATCCACAGTCACACACACACACACATATAATACACTCTCTCATTCATAGACACACACACACACACACAATACACAGCAGTGCAGAGAAGGAATTCAACGCGTGTCATTTTCTCCTCACATTCAGTGGATTCACATCCACCAAAATGAGCCTCTTTACCTCAAAAGGTCTGGTTACACGCAGCCTTGATCATTTAAAGTTCAGTTTACGGACAACTGCAGAGTCCCACTGAATGCTTTGACCTTGAAATTAGTTGTGTATTAGAAAGTGCAACGAGTTAATGAGTCTGTCATTCACCCCCACTGTAGATGAAGAGACAGTAAAGCTACACAGTTTTTTTGGGAAAAGCTCCACATGAAATGATCCATCAGGAAATGAATTGGGCCGTCAGAAAGCTCATTGGATAGAGTGCGCCGTGTCCTGCAGAACTCAGTCCTATCGGGTTTTCCTGGAATTCCGTTTGTGCCAGAAAGATGCTATACCTCCCTGTGAGGAAAATAAATAACAGTGAGAAAACGAAAAAAAAATCATCAGCATCTTTCTTCTTGTGCTCAACAATGGAAAATATTTAAACATCATTTAGACATCAACCATCAACACACACACGCACATGCACACACCAATGACACTTACGAGGCAGTCAGTGTGGAGTTAAGCACCAGTGTGGTCCGTATCCTGTACAGCTGAGCCAGTGTGAGTTTCTTGTGCTCCTTTAGTCCCTTACTGCGACCCACTCTCTCAGCGCTGCTGGGGGGCGACAGCTCCCCATCAGACGCACTGCATGGGAAACCACCCTGTGCTAGTTTGGCTTTCCTCAACGAGTCCATAAGCATGGCTGAGGGCAAACTGCACGTGAGGTTGTGGCTTTCATCCGCCTCCCCATCCGTGGGCAAAGACTCATCTGATTCTGCAGCGTTGAGTTCTGACAGGCTTCTACTGTGTGGCACGCCCTCTAAACCCTTCATCCTCTGCTCCCACGTGTGCCGACTTCCTGTGCACTCTGTGGCTGTCCTGGAAACACCATGGTTACTGTTACCGTGGTGAACTGTGGACAGCAGATTGTCCTCTGAGCGAGACTTGACCATGAGTCTCTCCAGAAAAGGAAGACGACACTGGACAGGCGGTCGGCGTCTGGGTTTTAACGAATGTGCCACTGAGTTTTGAGAACCGAGTGAGCTTTTGTCATCCTCATCTTCCTCTAAGTTCTCCTGCTCATCATCATCCCCTGTCACTTCTGCCTTGTCCTCCTCAGAGTCAACTTCTCCAGTTGCAGCCACACGGCTTTGCGTTTCCACCGCAGACTCTGGTGACAGGGTGCCGTAGGCACTGTCCATGGACACTGAACGACATTGAGGGTCCAGGTCTGACCCCTCCTGACTGTCCAGATGCGTGTGTTGCTGTCCAGGGATGGAGAACAGACCAACATCAGGTTCTGAAGGTCCATCTGGGTCAGCCTGAAGACTGGAGGGATCTACAGAAGATCCAGACTCATCCATATCCATCACTGACAGGGTTTCCGTGGAGCCATCTGATTGGCTGAAACGTAGAAACAAAATGTCAGTATTTGTTGACTGTAGTCAAACCTCTCAGTAATGAATCAAACAGCGTTGCAGAAGATGCACCTATTGCTCTGGTCTTTGAGTCTGAGGTGCGGCGAGCTGGCTGTGGAGTAACAGCTCTCCTCATCTTCCTCCTGGTCTTCCTCCAGCCTCTTCTTCAGACAAGCTTTCTGTCGCCGTGCCTCTTCAGAGCGCAAACGCTGCAGCTGATTCTGAAACGCAAACGTAAAGGTCACACAACGCTGAACCTACAAACGTTCTGACTGGTTCCTGTGAACAGACGTATGGATGGTACCTGGACATTGCAAATGGCATCAACCCAGCCTCGCCCCTGGGTGGCGCTGTTGGCCTGGAATGAATACGCAGCCACGGCGCTCTTGAACTCATTGAGGTAGATGAGCACAAACGAGCCTATGATGAGAAAAAAAGAACAAATCGAGACAATGATCATTAGTTTCTCAATCTAGCTAGATAATTTTCTGTCCTGATTTTAAAAAATGTGAAACAAAATCACAGCCAACCAAAACACATTTCATGTTTAATATATTCGTGCTGACCAATAGGATTCATTGTGGGTGATACAACTCAGCATGATGTCACTGTAACTCACTTATCTCAATAAGCAGCACTATGGCATTCACACTCTGCAAGATCAATCACTATTTAGTGCTAATTTTATCAGATTAATAATCTAATTAAACCTTTAATTTAATTCATTTGCCTCTGTTAGCATCTCTGTTTAAAACATAACATTGTAGGTTGAAATTTTTAGGTTAAACTGACATTTTGTTTATACTTAATATCATATTGTAATCAGATTTTCTTTACATAAACATGCAATGTCTCCAATAAACAGTCAGACACTCACCTGTGTCTTTAAGCTCCTTACACACAATATTGTGCAAGAGGAGAGGCTGTCGAATCACCTTCACTTTCTCCAGGCGCTTGACTGGTTTCGTGATCAACAGCAAATCCGTAAACAGGAAGCAGTAAACATCCATCTGCATAAAACACAAAAGGTCATTTGCATACGACAGCACACAGCCACGATTGCATTCAGACAGTTTAATAATTCAATCCCTTTAACAGCTTCCGGATAATAAACATTTAAATCGTTTTGTTCTGAAGCTGTTCGTCTGTGGAAGATCTGAGGCGATAACTGACCCTGCTGTCTTTGCCCTCTTTCATCCGCAGCGCCCCCTCCAGGTGCAGTTGCCTGGTTTCCTCTGGTGACGTGTCAATCATGGGGGCCGTTAGATCGATTCGATTAAACTCCTTCAGAGCCTGAGAGATAAAAGAGTTCATCAGTATATCTGCCACATAAATAACAAACAATAAGTCACAAGTTTTGACACTTTGGTTTCACTGCCTACTGACTGAAATATATAACTTTATATATAATGTTCTATTGTGTATATATATATATATATTGTATATAATGACATTTATACATTCATAAAATATGCAGTCATTTATATTTTTATGTAAACTATTTTAAAACAGCAATTAAGATCTTAAGGCTGTCATATGTCATAAAACATCGACCAGTGTTTGGTTATTTGCATATAATTTAATATACATCTTTTCAGTATTTAATTGTGAGTATAGAAATTGTGAGTGGGAGGGGCTTTAATATTTAATAGCACTGTGGACAATGGGGGGGATTTGGCATCAAAAGGTTAAGATCCACTGGTACAGATGCATCGGACGAGGCTCTCAAACCTGATTGGTTTATCTCACTGAATGACATTTTAAAGGTCACAGCAGGGGATTTGTACAGGTTCTTACCCTCTCCACCTCCTCGCTGGCTCCCTCCACAGCCTCGTACGACTCCACCCGAGCCGAAATGGCCGCCAGTTTCTGCTGCTCCTGTCGGTGGCGCATCTGCGAGTCCACGCTGTTGATGAAGGACTCCACACACGACACCTGAGGAGCCACAAAAACAGTCAGTACAGCAGAAGACTGATAAACACATCAGACACACATTGTTTAAGGGTAACAGGCATGTGAGACCCTCACCATGTGGTTGAGAGCATCTCTGGAGGTCTGGTCGTCAGTTTTCTTCAGAATGGTTTTTAGGAGCAGCGGGTACTTGGTGAGTCTCTGGTGAGGTTTGGCCAACATGTCCGCCAGCTTCAGACGATTACACTGCTTGTTTGTCTCCGCCCACTGCAGGAAAAATGAACGTTACTTCAACTGGTAGCTTAACTGGTAGAGCACGGTGCTTGCAACAACAAGGTTGTGGGTTTAATCCCTCAGAACAAACCTACTAATACAACATATAGCTTCTAGGTTGCTTTAAATAAAAGTATTTGCCAAACAGCTAAATAAATTTAGTTTGTGTGTTTGACCTAAACAAAAATGTTTGCCTGGCTAATCCTCACCGTGATGTAGATCTTGAAGAGTTCATTCTCTCTCAGCAGGGAACGCATGTATTCCATACAGCTCTCTTCCTCCATACAGTACCGGATATATGGCTGGAATCTGGATGCAAACTGCCCACAAACAAACCGCAGTTAGCTACAATACCAGAAGATACCAATACCAGAAGCTGGTAAACCCAAACTCACGACTCACCGTACTAAACCCCTGCTGGAGATGAGTGGGGTCGATCAGGCTCTGCATTTTGCGAGCTTTCTCCAGCGCTGGAAACATGACCTGTACCCACAACGCACTGTGCAGACGCACAATATCGTGGATGTTGCTGAAGAGGCGTGCGGGTTCCACCTCACACAGCAGACCGTTGTCCTGCAGGTTCAGCAGACCACACAGGAACAGCTGGAAAACCAGAGAACCAATCAGAGAACATCAGAGCTGAGTTCCACCACAATAAGAAATACTCTGAAATGAATTACTGACTGAACACTAATGAAAGAAAACTATCAAGAAGTGAATCAAATTAAATTAGATATTTAGATTTGACTGATTCTTTTGGATTCCTTGTTTTCCGTTTGTGCGGTTGTTTATAAGATCTTTAAATCTTATAAACAACCATTTCTGTGTTTAGAATCATGCACAACACAATAAAACCTGAGACATTCAAGGAAATAGTTTGGCTTTAAGTTGTAAATATCAGCAAAAACACTGAAGAGCAGAAACTAATTAAAGAAGCAAAAAGGAAAACTCACATCAATAATGACCCTGAGTTTCTTGATGTATGTTGCTTCTGTCTGGATCAATTCCCACACAGCCTCCTGCTGTTGAACCTGCCGTCTGCCTAAACTCTGAAATTCACACCAGACATCCAATAAATATCCAATAAATAAAATGTTTTGATAAGATAAATGCAATAGAAAAACTTAGTATGTATGAGGAACAGTAATACTAAATCTTGCACTGAACACTGATAAGCAATCAATCACTATGTGTTTGTTTGTGCGTGTGTGAGTGTGTGTGTATGTTGGTGAGTGTTTTGGTGTGTGTGTGTTGGTGAGTGTGTGTTGCTGAATGTGTGCATGAGTGTGTGTGTGTCTTAGTGTATGTTGGTGTGTGTGTGTGTGTGTGTACCTCCGGGTTCTCCAGCAGCTGACTCCAGCTGTCCTCCAGCGTCAGGTTTGGCTCCACCTCTTCTTCCTCCCACGAGTCCTGATGGAAGGCCAGCTGAGGAGGAACCTTGGGGAGACCAAACTGTGTGTATGCTTGTAATTTAGTGTGTAGCAGCTCCACACGGTCCACCTCCTAAAACACACACATGCACATACACACGCACACACGCGCACACACACACACACACACAATTTAACACTTTTACACTTTTTGTAATAAACATGCTTTAGCTGTGTCTGTATACACAATACCACTGCTTCATTTTTCATAGTTTTAACTCACCGAAGCACGAGAGCTGATACCATTGTACTGGTTTTAGACAGTAATATAACACCCATAAATAAAAATGGTGACTGTGGACATTTCAATCAACAAAACTAATAAAAATCTCATTTAAACTTGCATAAGCAGACCACCAGCCACTGTACACACAGTTCAGTCGGTGGTCTGTCTGTTCCAACAAAACCTTCCTGTCAGGTTTTATGACACTTAACAAACACCTCATTCACCACAATCTCTTTACCCGTATAACTAAAGCCCATCTATTCATGTCATGGCTTCTCTCTGATGGCCTCTGTGTTATTGGGTCTATTGTTCTGTAATGGGCTGGCTGGTGTACTTATGACAGCGAGTCTCTCGCATTAAGTGCTTTTAGACAATGGCTTCCAGTCACAGATGGACTGAGCTGCCCTGTAAAGCCTACAGGAGATGACTGTTTGGCCCTGGTTAACCCTTCCTTTGTGAAAGTAGAGTCCCAATGGGACAAACCCCACGTACCCTCTTGAGGGTCTTCTTGCTCATTGTGAAGGGGGGACGTCTGAAATGACAGGTGAGTGACAGCCAGACACTTTATTTGTCCCACATCTGGTGTGACAGAGGCCGAAGCCTTCTGAGGGGGTTTTACGGAGGCTCGGGGGAATCACAAAACTAAAACTGATTATGTGGGATCTGTTACTTAATTCAATTTAAATCCGGATTGTCTTATGGAAATGTGAGTGAAACAGAAGTGTTCTGAGGCGCATTTGTATAAACGTTTACTAAATGTTGTTTGAGGATGTTTTGGGTTGTAACATGTAAGAAACTCTACATGAAGCTTCAATAAAAAAATCTCTCATCCTCCTTCAATAAAAATCTATGTTTTTAATTTAGTTTTGATGTTTTAAATACCAATTTCCAAACACCTGTGCTGCCCCAATATTAGCACTAATTCTAAATTTGCACGTTGACTCAAGCAAGCGTCTCTGAATCAGCCTCACGTCTGAGTTTCTCTAACTAATCTGATCATCTTTAAGAGTTTTACGAGAAATCAGACCACAGGAAACAACATGACAGTCTTGCTGTCTCGGGACTTCCTGAAACCACAGAGCGGAAAGTCAAGGAGCTGGGGGGGTGGGGTGGTTGTGGAAAGGTTGTGATTTTACCTTTCCAGAACCTGCACCGAAGAACACGCTGATTCGACTGGTCGCCCTATTCTTCCAGTTGTCGGCCCCAGGACACCCACCGGGCGCAGACCCTCCTGGGACAACACACGGCAGAGACCCGCCTAGCATGGCCAGAGAGTCTGGAGACGGGATGTTTGCGTCACCCAGAAACTCTGTCATGTTTTTCCGTCGACGGGCTTGACCCTGTGCAGAGAGAGAGAAAGAGAAATCACAGTAAGATCTACTGCAGGTGGGAATGTTGTTAAATCCGTTTACAAACACAGAAAGATAACAGGATATCAGCGAGCGTGTGAAGGACAACTGATCTGCTATCAGTACCACAGCACAGAGTAAATGAGTGGGTGCGAGAGGCGAAGAGAGATTTATAAACAGATCGAAAAAGAGACAGTAGAGATGAAAGACACAGCAGGAGAGAGAAAAAGAGAGAAAGAGGTGGGGAGGGAGACAAGAAACTAAACATAGCACCAAAGCATCGATCTAAACAGATCAAACCTCATTCAGAAAACTCAATATTTCTAACCAACCAATACACCTTTACTTCAGCTTCTTTAAAGCAGTCAGGATTTCAGCTGAGCATGTTGTCTCAGATACACCAGGTGCATGCTGGGATGTCTTTAAATAATATTAAAGGATTTCCCAAATACGTTTCACTGTTGGCTGCTTTAGCTATCTGCTTCATAATAATAATAAGCTGTGAAATATTACATCACTACAATATTTGAACCATTTAAGCAAAATCTTCAGATCAAGTCCGAAACTAAACAATAATAAAAAAAAATCTTACAAATCTGTTCTTTGTATCTTTCCCTAGTCTTAGCAAGAAACAGGGCTCGTCTTTATTCACGCTATGACATCATCAAAAACAACAATGCATGATGATTCATACATAATTTTGAAACAATAACTCCTGCTGAATGCTGCAGTTTCCTCATTACATCATACTGAAAGTGAGCGGCCAGCGAAAATGCGCAGAAATGAAGTCTGCTATTGTCTCAGAAGACATTGTTCCGCAGTGTGTACGGACACACTCCGTCTTAACAGTTTTTGTTTGTTTAACTCACTGGAACTGTTCAGTATCTAAGGAAGCGGTAATCTGACTGAGCAGGAGACGCACGGATTGTTTACCCCTCCGGAGAGCTCAGGGAATTCCACAGTAATTCCACAGCACTGAAAGCTTTCACTCACTAATAACTCCTGCAAATTCCACACCGGACAACCACATTTTGGGGAATGCACAAAAAAAACAGGAAAAGTCTGAGAACAAAACAATGGAACCCCTAAACACAACACTGAGGCAAAAACAGCTGTGTGGAATTTAAACAAGGTGTTGTTTAAATAATGTTGATGTAATGTGCATTTTTCGTCTACAGGTTTTTTAAGGGTTGCGGGTCTGTTTTTCCAGTAAAATTATCCATAAATTAAGGCACTTAAAGATTTATATCTGCTATTTACAAAGCTACACATTTTGAAGGCTAATTTATAAAGCTATAAAAAGTGGCACATTCATTTTTGTAGAATGCTGCCGTAATAAGAAAGTCTCTTCAATGCAGGAAATAAAAGAATAGTGGACTGGCTAGTATATGCCCCCCCCCACCGCCTATTTCTAAATTTAGCACTGGGGCAAAGCAACAGGCAGACGGTGGGCTTTGATGAGGGGATTTTTGCAGATTCTGGGGTGAAAGGATGAGGACACAGATGTCAGGAAACGTCGCTTTTTTGGGGAGGACAGACGACGGACGTATACAGCAGCTCACCTCCGGCAGCCCATGGAGAACATTTCTGGAACACAAACTAGCACCACTGAATGGTCCTTAGATGGTTTCAATCAAAACCTTATTAATGCATGTAGTCAAATGATGTGGTTAACATGTGAAGGACACAATCAACAAACAGTCTCTCCAGACTCTCTCTAAACATCAAATATCACAATGAAATTCTGCTGTTCTCACATCTGTCATTTACACAGATTACTGACTGACCTAAACCACAATCCAGTTCCTTTATTAACCATTTAAACTTCCAAGCAACAAACATCTCAGCCAATCATATGACGTCACAAGAACATTTCCACAACATTAAGTAACTAAAACATTAAAGGTGCTATTTTAAAAGTTCCAGAAACCTTCAAAACATTCAGTTTTACAGACATTGCATTAACATTACCTATTGTTTATAAAAACTTTATTCAGACCTTATTTTAATTCTGTAACATTTTTACAGTTTTTAAATGTTAGGGAAACATTTTAAATGTTTCCCTAACAACTTAAACATAACATTAATATTTAAAAAATGTCCACCAACGCTACTGCAAGAATGTTTTTGATAACTTTGAGAGAACTTTAGACAACATTCTATAAACATTCCCTGTTAGCTGGGAAGACTCATAACATGAGAAGCAAACTACAGAGCGCCACCAAACCTAACAATGAAATAATTTGCACCATAAACTATAAATGTATTTTTCCATATGCATTGATATCCACTTCGGAATCTGCTGTGCCTGGAATTTCCCACCTTCCCTGGGATTCCAGAGCGACCGGTGAATTTATGAAGCATGTGTTCCACTCACCACAGTAGCGAGCGACATGTCAAAAGGGAGGAAGACCATCCTAATCCTTCAGCTGCTGTTGTGGAGCCTGACTCATGCTAGAGTCAGCTGTTCAGATCCTTCAAAGCCTCGTTTCTTCACGTGAACAGATGCACGAGTACCGCTGACCCCACCGTTCTCACACGTGTGAGTCAATTTAAAACATAAGGATTTAAATTCAGTGCCTTGAGTCCCTTAAATGTCACAAGATGCCTCAGAGTCCAGCAGGTCCTGTGATGAGAGGGAAAACTGACTGACTGAGCACGACTGCCCGCATTACTGAATAGGACGGGCCAGACGTCATGGCAACCATGAGAATCCCGTCTCATTGTGTGGAAAGTGGAAAGGGGCGTGGCCGAACGAAGGAGGGCGGGCACATGGACAGGGGGAGGAGATTAGACAGTTTGTAGGACACATCCTGGTGCCACAGATGCCCACAGTTTGTTTGTCAGCACATAATTTGTTTAAATATTCTGTGAAAACAAGATTCTTTTCGATTTGATTTTACAGGACAATGAAAGATCAAAGTTGTTTTGAGCAATAACAAGATTAAACTGGAGAGTTTCATGCATTCCACAAAAATAAGTGCACAGGCAAATCCAGTTAAACTAACAGCTATACAAAAATAAAGCTTCTGATAGCAGTATATTGTTTGTGTATTAAATCATTAAACATAGTTCATAAGACTGTTGAGCAAAATTTAAAGTCTTATAAAACTGTACGATTGCTTTCATTGTTTATTAATATTCTTCTCACCTGGAAGTTGCTTTTAAATATGTTTTGACTTTAGAACATTGTAAATATTCCTGATATAATACAACTGGAAAACTGCTGAACTTATAACTAATACAAGTTGATTATTTTTGCAGTCAATATGTATCATCACAATGATTTGTTATTGATTTATGATGTAAGGAAAGCAGAACAGCATTCCTATGTCCTGGCATTAGTGATTTCCCAGAATCAACTAGCGTTACAGGAAAGTGAACTTGGGAATATGAAACTGTGGGGAATCCCCGACATGTGCGACAACTTGTCCACCCTACAGATCTTTGGTGTGTTTCTCAACAACTGATCTCAGCTGTTGGCAAGCCAATTAAACATAAACAATATTTTTACAATGAACAAACAGGTTAAAAATCTATGACTATTTTTTTCAGCTGATTTCAATAAGTCAAGCATGCAGGTCCAGGGCTGCGTCACATTTTAATCTGACAGCTCATAAACTTTAAATTAAGACATTACAGTCTTAATGTGATATTCAAAGTAAAAATGATAATGGACTGTTCTATAAACATTCTCTAATTCCTGCTGCAAGCAACCAAATATGTTAATTGTTTGGCCTTTTTTATGGCAAAACAGACAAGATTTTAAAAAATGAATGATATGGATCACAAAAATTAATGTTATCTATACTGTAATAAATAACAGGAAAATAATAACTTAGATATTTACATTCACACCCCTTAATATGTCTGAACTGTGACACCAAATTACAGTAAAACCCTCAACTTGTTTAAACATAAAATGTAGAAATGACTATTGTTTACTTGTTTAAGACTAAAACAAACTTACAAAATAAGTTAAGGGTTTTTTTTGTAAGTTTTGACTATGAGGTGTTCCACTAAAGATAAAAACAGTCTGATCAATCGTTTGATCAAGCTTTGAATAATGACGAGACTAAGTGCGGGAAAACCATCACAAAAACAACAAGGAACAAACACAGACCCGGTCACATTTAGTTTAGCCTTGTTTGATTGTGTCCACAGAGGACAATTCTCAGGGCTAACAACACCCTCGCTGGAATTAGTCAAACCGGGACCAAACAAAGAGCCATTGAAGACTAAGGACAGACAATTAATCAGTGATCAAAACCAGTGACAACAACGATAGGGCCTTATCACCTGATGAGATAAGTCTGTCTGTCCGGCACAGGGGCCGATCCTGTAGCACCAGGTAGTGGAATGTTGCTAAAAGCTTTCCATTACGCACACATTCAAGTTCCCTTACGTGTGGAGACTAGCATCTTCCCCCTCAAAACATGTTTGCTAAATGAGAGAAACCATGATAAACGCTGATCATACTAGATGACTAACCAACAGTGATGCTAGCTAAGAGTTTAATAATTGGCAAGCTAGTCATTGAGGCATAAACATTCCAAATCACAAAGGTTGTGAACTTGTGATTACTTTAAGCCTGAGTTTGATGGTGATACCAGGTTTAGTCACTCATCCAGAGATGGTGACCAAAACTCACTGACCATTAGAAGGTCCTGAGACCTGAGGAACCCTGAGGAGCAACAGCTTCAGTCTTACCTGACACTTTGTGGGAGGATTCTGTAGGGATGCTGCATCTGGAAGACTTTCAGGAACCATGTGGAGAAGGTCCCAACTGTGCCAGGAGGACAAACGTCCAAACCGCACCATTGCGTCCTACAGAACTACCCTAATCTTTCACGGTTAACACCCACGCAGGGCAAACTACAGACAAACTACAAATCCCAGGGTCACAGACTGACAGGGTCACAGACTGACAGGAAGCAGTTTTTAAAGGTCTTCATGTTTTGTGACCTCATGAATCTACTCCTCCTCCAAAGGCGTCCCATCGCAGCACCCACAACGTTACAAAAGACGCAGGCCCCTCCCACACCAGATTTCTTGCTCACATAATGAATGTATCAGTGCAGCAAACCGTAAAGGTCTAATATTGTATCACGGGATTTTTGTAAAAACCCAATGTGGTACAATAGTGTGAATTTCCACAGTGAATTATGGGAACTACATCCCCCCCCCACCACCACCACCAACAAAAAAGGTTAAACGTCTGGACAAACTACAGCAATAATAACACAATACACACACAACACAAATGTCACAATACAAAATAATTCAAACACAACGTTTTGTTACATTACAGATTATGTTTAAACTATTCTCAGCTAGTTTCAATTAACTATAAATTAAGCTACAATGTATATTGAGAAACTCCCTAATTTTTCATTTGGTTTATCAGTAACATTTAACACTCATCTCACTGTCGGTTTGTTAGTTTCCCATGAAGATAAGACTCTTTTTCTGCTAAAGTCACATTTTGTTCTATTGTCTTTGAACACTGAGTGTTAATGGTCAGAAACTAACTGCCTGATAATAGTGTTAGCCTAAGATGAACATCAATCATGTGTGTGTGGGGGGGTCTCTGTTGATAACTCAGGTAAATAAATCAATAGCACTGTTCGCATTGATCTGCCGTTTAAATGAGAAACTGTGAAGCCAAAATGTACAAATGAAAACTTACTGCATATCTCAGATAAACATAAATGTAATGAACTGTGCTGACATTAAACCAAACTGTGCCGTTTCAAATCAGTCTGTTATCAGTGTGTTCAAATAGAAACAGGAAGTCACTCGTTTCCTGCAGTCTACAGATGCTGAGTGCAGGTAATCCTGACCTCTGATGTGTCATTGACTCAGTTACATTTGATCAAACACTTCATTTCCTGTTTTAATGCGTCTTTGACAGACTTTAATGCCCCTGCGTTTCAGAAGTTTATGTTCTTTAAATACTACAGACCCCAAATTCACCTACTGCAAATCAAAACATCAACACCAGAAACAGACACAAATCCATGCGCTAAAATGGATATAAAATCAGATATATTGTGTTTATGATTAAAGATTCATTCTGAAAAGTACATGTAAACTGCTTTAAAATTTTGTACAAAGATCATTTGTGCCAATTGGTTTGATATTTCGTTCAGTTAATTGTCAGAATACATTCACAATTATGCATTTTTAGGGGACTTCTGGTAATCGAACCTGCAACTTTTGCGCTGCTTGCGCAATGCTCTGCAAGTGAAGCTTGCAGGAACATTTACTGTACACATCATTCCAGATGATACAATATACATTTAGTAGCCTAAGATGTTTTCCACAAAGTCAATGTGATACACAAAATGTTTTATGACACATAGCCTTGTGCCACTGAGATCCCTAAAGGCCATGAGGATGTCTGATTTAATCACATACTAGGTTGTGTAATACACCTCTGAGGTCACCATACAGCAAAGGCTACTATGTTCAGACATGTCTATATCTTTCTGCTGTGCTAAGCTTATAAGAGTGAACTGTAAAGTCCAAATGCCAGCCATCTTTATCAATCTAATGTTTTCTGATTAAGGCAAAGATGAAGAGGGCGCATTTGAGGTGAAGCTTATGTAACAAGGCACACTTTAAGGATCCACATACTCAAAGTGGAGTTTTGTGGCTTTTGGTCTATGTGCAATTACTTTCAGACCATTTATTGTAAATATCCTAGAGCATTCGCAGATAATTTGCAGAAAATATAACAAATATTTGAAATGTACAGTCCCCCATTCTTGGAAAATAGACCAAAAAATACTGATGGCTCATCTTGCACTACTCAGACATTCCTCCAATCAAATGCTCTCTGGGAGGAGAATGTCCCTCCCCAACTAATACCACTTGATATCACAGATCATAGTTAACGGTTGTGATGTCCAAGCCAAACTACTTGTTTCAATGTGAAATAAATCAACAAAAAATCAGGTTAAGTGTCTTCAGAGTTTAAAGCGATTGACTGTAGGCCTCAATTCAAAACTGGACATCAACAGTAACCATAGCAACCAAAGGTGCTATTGCATTCTTGTTATTGTCTATTTAGTTACACACATGGCCACTAGAGGGCCACGCAATTTAGCAAAATTAATGCCAAAAGAACGAATAGATCAAAATAACTACACTTGAAAACACACTCCTGTGAGACACTTGTCTTTCAGCTGCTAGCAGTGTAAAAGTCACAGCGCTACATCAAACGCTAATGCTTCAAAGGTCACTCCCCCGCCGGGGCAGATCGGACCAATCAAACCTCAAAGAGGAGCCGTGGTGTCAGTGCCATACCAATAATCAGAAGGGTGACGGATTTCTTTCTATAGGTCAGACTTTGGTGAGAGGGGCAACACACAGCGGGTGTGTTACCACATACAGGTCAAACACACTCTCAAACAAAACCAGGCAACTCTCATAAAAATTCCAATGGAATAGTTGGCGGATTATTTAGGAATTCCTTTAGCGGGAAGCCGAGAAGTTCCTGCTTACAGATCAACGCTAGAATATATAAACAAATACATGTCAACAGTAATTTCTGTCTATATATCTGTCTGTATGTTGTACACAAAACATATTAAAAACAATAAAAGTTCCCAAAGAATAATAAAAGATTGTTCTAAGAAAGCTTTAGGAAATGTAACACAGAGGGTCTACAGAGAATTTACACTATTAATTCTAGTTTGTTAGAAAACCTGACATTAGGAAGACTTTGCGATTGTCCCCTGGAATGCAAACAGCTTAATAAATAAACTAAACAATGTTTAAATGAAAACTTAAAATTCCACAAGCGTCTGTGAGGTTAAGGTGAAACAGCAGGAAAATGATTATAATGGTACAAAAGCAATACACAAAGCCAAACAATAAAAATGTATCAATATGGGAGACATGAAGTCACACTTAATAAAAAAAATTGTAATCGAACCAGCGACTGTCTTGTTACAATCCCGGCTCTCTAACCAGTGGGCCACAACTGTATGAGGAACAGTGTTAGTGATGCTTACCTAATATTTTTACAGCACAGTAGACTGAAACAATTTTAACTTTGCATTTTGGGTGCAGCGGACGTGAAAGTTATTCAAATTCCCTCCTGCTTATAACAAGCAAACCTATTGCAAAACATCTAAAGAATGTTATAATAAAATACTTTCCGCACAAAGCAAAAACGTTTCCTTTTTAGGATGGCCAACCTTTAATCATTAACAAACAATGCTAAATCAAACCCAGGCGATTCGAGCGGTGACACTTTTAGAAGCTTTTCCAAATCTGCGAGATTAGGAGGAGTCTGTTGTGCAATTCTGACAAAATTCACACAGCAAAACCTGATGAAAGAGAGACGACACGGCAATTAAACCAACGGAGCAGAATCTAGTTAATCCTGGTGCTTAAACCTCAAATAACAGTTAAAAAAACACGAGCCTATGCCCTCGATCTTACAGCCTGTAACGCCAGAATCTCCATGTTTGTCTCCATGAATCTCACAAGCGCGCAAAACCCTCTGACATCAGGAGTGCGCTGGGGCTTGTCTTCCGGTCTCAAATGTGTCACAGTCAGGAAAATCCAACCTCAGGATGTTGTAAGAGGCACAGATTTAATTTCTACAGAAACTAAAACTAATAAATCACATGCCAAAAGTCTCAGCAGAAGTTGACTAGACTGGTTAACCGATCACTTACTTAATAAACTACCTATATGAGAGCTTATGTTGTGGTAGATTGTTCATCTGAAGAAGGAAAGCTTAAAGGGTTAGTTAACACATAAACGGCCAACAATGAACAACACAAGGGTAAGTAAATAAGTTGTGGGTGAAAAACACCCTTTTAAATAAAAGGATGGATAAAGTAAAATTTGATAAAAGAGAAGAACAAACTTTTACCAGACTGCCTGACTTCAGACGCAAAAAACATCTTACAGATAAAGCAACAATGACAGCCTGTTTGTAAAGTATAAGGGCCAGAGACCAAGAGTCAAACTACATGAATAACAAAACAAAACAAAATTTCTAAACCAGTGTTTACTGACCAGTATGTCCACACTCTCGCGGCGTGGCAGAGACCCGTGTTCGGCCCGCTCACTGCCTGGTGTGAGGATGTACAGACTGCCCCCTACTGACGGCTTCATGTTGGGGAGACTGAGAGAGCGGAAATCTTTCACTCCTTGCTCTACTTTCAGTTCATCACCAGGCCGAGCTGCAAGACACAGACAGACATACAAACACACACACACACACTCATTATTAAAGGTTTGCATCTACTGTTTGTCATCATTTAAAACCAAAACATCTCACAATAACTAAAGACTAAATTACCTAAAGTCAATATCAGTTATTTTATCAGGTATGAGTTACAGACATAAAATATACATAGTAAAATTGTATTATTGTTATAATGAACATTTTGACATTTCAATCCGATATCAAAGTAAATTATATTTTGCATAAGATAATCATTAAGATTTTTACATTAATTTATATAACAATTAAATACATGCCCCACAAAATTCTCATTTACTGTAATTACTGTAACTATGTACTGTAAATACTGTAAATACAGCAAAATTTCAATACTGTCATGATTTACGAATATTAAAAGCATAACAACATGTCATTAATTATTATAAATGTCCCAGTGATAATAAAAATACTCACAACAATAAGAAACACAGTTTTGCAGGAAAAAGCGTTTCATTCAACTCAATATCAATTACTCAGATCCTTTGTTTTTGTGCTTCAAAGTGACAGCAGAACTTCAGAAGAACAGAACTTTCACACGAATGAAACATCTGATGAATTTTGACATCTCAGATGGTTTGTTACCTTCCCAATCATTTTAACCCAAACCCCTTAACTCTTTTCTCTTCATTTACTAAAGATTTCGCAAGCAGCCATAGAGCGCAGTGGGTGAAGGACCTGTGTCAGCGTGTGGTTGTGTTATCTGATTTCAGTCGAGGATAAGAGATTTGTAAAGACATGTATGTGCTTATTTAGCTATGAAGAGTATTCTGAATAAAGTTATCTTAAAAGCACATGTCCATTTATGAGATATTTAAATATGATTACGCTAATGACATTTAAATAGTCACACTTTGTTTTCCTGGTAACCGACTGTGTGGTCGCAGTGGTAACCATGTTGTACTACAACGTAATGTAATACTCCAGGTTTTGGTTGGATTGTCATAAAGAAACTCAGATGCTCAGATGTCCTGAAACCATGACGAAGATTTTTCTTTTCATCATTTACTCACCCCTATGTCACCCTTCTTCAGTGAAACACAATGAAAAGAAATTCTGAGAAATGTCTTTGTGGTTTTGTGCCCCTACAATGTCAAGTGTCAATTTTACCAACGTCAGAGTGTTCCTCAAAAACCAAAGTCAGTCAGGTTTGTAATGACATGAAGGCGAGTAAATGGTGGAGGAATTATTCCTTTATTCCTTTACATCACAGAAATACAATCCAAACTGTTTCTGAGTGATTCTTACCTTTGACTTTGAGGTAATGCCCTCCAAAACGATATGCCTCAAAGTTGAGCGAGAGCGGAGTGTTTGATTGGTCCAGGAATAGATCAACTCGGGACAATTCGATGCCCTTGCGTTCAAAAATTGGTCCAAGCACCTCTCTAAAAATCAATGAAGAAGTTACAATCACGCTGGAAGGACAGTTGTCGCAATTTTGAGTGAAATAAGCTTATCATAGCACCATAGCCTAGCATTAAATTCCTTTCAATGATCAACTGGTAAAACACAGGGCTAGAAAAAAAGATCCCAGAACTAAATCCCTCACCGTAGCGTCTTTTTTTTGACTGCAGGGACGATCTCTGTGTCAATATCTATGTTCAGGTCAAATTTGAGAGTGAAGCACTCCTTCCTGGGGTCCTACAGAGGGCGACAAACCCAAAAAAAAAGTCAAAGCAGGGCCCATGAACCACGAGTCAGTTACACAAATAACCCTGATAATCTGAAGTTATCTTTCTCCCTGACATGTGAAATGTTTGAAGGGCCATATCCTGAGGCGAGATGACATGTCATTTCCTGTTCACTACACTTGATATAGGGAAGCCCTAACTCAAGTCTGTACAGTAAAACTAGATATATTAATATGCAGATAATATAAACATAGGTTTAACAAATACTGATGAATTTCAGACTAAACTTATAACAGAAAAAGCAGATTCCCATGAAAGCAAATCGAGGTGACATTTTAACAGTATTAAGATATGCATCAAAAGTTACAATTAAGACAGAAGCATTTCCCATGAGCCTTTGCAAAAGCAGGACATCACTTACATCAGTGTGGCGTCGTCTGGGTTTTTTTCCATCTCTTGCTTTCATCCTCAGTCCTCCTGTTTTGCGTTCGCTGATTAACAAAAACACCACTTTGTGAATGGCTGTACTGTTGGTGTGAACAGGAATTAAGTTACTTTTGTTATTTAGGAGTTGTGTGGAGGCTGCAGAACACAAACTGACCTTCGCTCGTTGATTCCTTCCTCGTCTTCCTCCAGGTCTGATGGGGGGCTGGTGCGGGGGGGACAGGAACGAGTGGACACATTGCGCGCCAGAATGGAACCTGAAAACACACAGGGAGTCTGAGTGCGTGAGTGTGGCCTTTCTGTAACTCAATTGGCAGACCATTGCTATAGCAACGCAAAGGTTGCGGGTTCGATTCCAAGGGGGTATGCATACTAATAAATTGCATAACCTGAATTATAATGTCTGGCACATGTAAATGTATGATGTCTGTATGCCAAAAAAAAAACATTTGAAAGTCCAAGTATAACGACAGAACTCAAATTAAAGTTTGTCCTCAAATTAAAGTAAATAAATAACATTTTAACACTATTGTATTTAATTAGCATCACAACAGTAAATTTTAATACAATTAGCTAGCACTGTGACTCTCAATCGTTTCAATAGTAAGACCACCACATCCCCTTCACAACATTATTTTTTCAACATTAACACATTAATTTGACAAAAACTACTAAAATGTACATTTGTTATAAAATAACCACAATGAAGTATTTTCTTGTTTGTTTTGACTTCTCTTTAAATCATCTTAAAGAAATTTGCTGAAGCCCCTGAGTGGGACTGGAAACCTGTTTAACTAGTCATAAACGTGCGGGGCAAAGGATTCTGGGAGATTGTGGGTGTGTATGTGTGCCTGTGAGCCACTTACCTTGTGGCTGTATGTCAAATCGAGGGTGCCTGTCAAAATGCATGCTGTCAGTCTCATCCAGGTGACAGCGAGAATCACATGACTCACACAAGTGCAGAGGGCTCTTACTGTTCAGTTCCTGACAGTCTGGGTGATGACACACCTACAGGAGAGAGTTATGACACGATCAGAGATGTTTCACCAGGAACCCAAGAGTCACTTGAAGGGGTCAAAGTTCACCCCCTTGGGCCACAACATCTCAGGGGCTGATTTAATGTTTTGAACTTGACCTTTAACTTACGCCAGCCTCGATCACATGACCTATCATTGCACATCCGTGTCATTTTATGACAATACATTATATGTAAGTATTGAGTAATGTATTTACATTCTGCTATAGAAAATACCAATTTTTACAATATTTCTATACAATATGTAGAGTTTAGTATATGCTTTTTAAAAATAACCAAACATTAAGGAATATCCTGTTTATAGTGGTATCAGCTTATTGTAATGCTTGCTTTGTTTCATTTAAAATATTTAAGTCCTACTGAAGCGCCCTTGGATGTGTGTTGTGGCCCTCTAGTGAAACGCCTGATTGAGAACACAAGCTACAAACACAGACTACACAGTCACTCAGACAACACTGAGTCTAAAGTGAGTCACTGAGTCTTGTTCACTCAACAAGAGTCTGTGAGTGAAGTTCTCTGCTTCCATAACAGCGCTGGGAAACCCGACAGCATCTACACCAAGAACTGCAACGTTTGAGCCTCAGACTCCTCATCATGTCTCCACCTTCTCTGTGTTTATAACAAAAACATTAACTGCCACACCCATGAGCCCAGAACAGTTCTCAAACCTTAATCCAAAGCCCTCTGAAACCATTCAAACAGCAGAACTATCCTCAGATGTCCTAGCAATGGACCTTCAACCCATCTTACCTTCCACACAATGGGATGCATGCAGGTTGCCCCGTCCATGGGCTTGGGTAAATTCTGCAGGTCCATATCCAAACCAGAACCAAAGCTGAGCTCCGTCAGTATCGCTTGACGGTCCTGAAGATTTTCTAATTCGATAGGGTCTCAATCTCTCCCCTTCCCCCCAAAAGAAACAACATCTCCAATTAATCCGCCCCCACAGTGTCTAGTCAGGTTAAACGCCCNCAAAAGAAACAACAATATCTCCAATTAATCCGCCCCCACAGTGTCTAGTCAGGTTAAACGCCCCCGGGGGCGGGGCCCAGAGTTGGGGGACGGCAGCTTTGGGGTACTGGTGTTCCCCAGGAGCTGCATTAGGCTAAATCTCAGCTAATCTGAGGAGCTAATCATATCCCATGCTCTCTCTCTCTCTCTTCTTAAACCTATCTGATGGAGCAGCAGAGATTAGATTTGGCTCATCTCCGTCTCAGACTGGACTCCCCCCAGAGGAAGAACGGCAGTCTGGGCTCCAAAAAAGATTTTTAAATAGCTCTTTTAAATAAGTCTTGTTGTCAGTAACACGCACAACATGGTCCACCACAATGAGCACTGAACACCACAAAGTTTCTGGGACTTTGAAAGTTATGGACAAAAATTTAACGCTTTGGACTTGAGAATGTGATTCTACTCAACACAGATTAGAGACGAGCACGGATGTCAGTTTTATTGTTTTACATAAATGTGGACCTCACAAAGTAATACAACACTCATTCTAGACTATATACTATATAATGCTATATAATATGCAAGTGTTTCGTTGGTCAACGCAATTGTATATATGCAGTGTTTTTATACAGTAACATTTCAGGTGTATTTAGCACCCAAGATTAAATTTAAGACAACCAAAATTTGTTAAATTTACAATAAAAACTACTTGACAAAAGATCTTTAAAAAATAAGCATAAATTTTGGCTAATTGATTTTAAATTACAGTTACATCCAACAGCCAGACAGTTGCCATCCAATGCCATCCAACAGCCAGACAGTCTCTCTGAGGTCAAAACTAAGAGAACTACAGTGTGCTGTAGTTACGACAGAAGTTTCAGAAACAAACAGGTCAGTCCTTAATGCGGTAAAAAGTTACAGCATTAAAGAATTCAATATTATTCCCACAACACAGCCGGTGTTACCCCTTTAACTGGGTGTCCCAGCATTTGCTGTGTCTACAGAGATGAGTTCACAGCCGAGCTGAATCACTGTGAAAGACGTGTTACAGCTCATGTGCGTGACGGAGGGAAAGTCTTCATTCTGTCTGCCAATCCGATTCGAGGGAATCGTGACCCGAGGCAGCAACACGCATGAGGCATGTTACAGACTGTTTAGTGCTAGTTTACAGTACAGTGTAAGACAGACGGATAGAGACAGACAGAAAGATGGGGACAATGACAAATTGAAGAGACAGGAAGTTGAGGTAAAACTGAATTATAAATATGACATTAAACTCTGATCCAAAATCCAGTGAGCCTGTAGAAAAACCCAAAGACAAACCAGACTGGGAGCACACTTATGATACCTAAAAATGCTGTCTAGGTAGGCGGCTCAGTAGGTTTTGGAGCAAAGCCTAAGGGTGGGGCAGTACAGTCACTGGTGGTTTCAGCTAAACTGACAGAGCAGTTGGGCAATAAAATATTCCTCAGCTAGGGATCAAAGTCAAGCACAGCTGAGTGTGTTTGTGTGTGTGTGAGACTGTGTGTGAGATTGTGTGTGTGTGAGACTGTGTGTGAGATTGTGTGTGTGTGTGACTGTGTGAGAGTGTGTGAGACTGTGTGAGTGTGTGTGTTTAGGTCGGCTTTAATGTTCTGGTAAGTTGCTCATGGGCCTCAGGAAGAAGAGATGTGATTGGTGTGTGTTTAAGAGAATAACACAGAAAGAGACAGCTGCCAACACACACACACACAACAAGTGTTCACTGGGGCTTATCGACTTCAGGGCCACGTGTCATTCGTCGATTTGGCCACATTCTTAGATAATATACATATACACATGCGAACACAAAGATACTGCGATTACAACTTTTAAAACTTGCCTCATCTTAACTTAATGTCTTTACTTAATAAACAAAGAAACTGAACCAAAATCAGTTTCTATTGGTCGAGAAATTACTGTGCAGCACTTTTCTGCAAACTGAGTAAGAACGTGGTGTTCGAGGTTCGTACACAATAAATTATGCCACATAAAAAACTGCAGTTTCCATTATCATTTGATAGAGTGTTTTTCGGGATTAATCTGTTATTTCATTTCCTCATTTTCCTCTCAATAATCTTTCAAGCAATTAATCCTTGATATATGAAAAAGCTTTTTGTTACAGAGAGTTCTACGATGTCATCAGCATCAATCCGTGATGTCAGAGATCATCTGGCGTGAAGATGACCCGTGGTGAACCGGTTCTGACCCGTGGTGAACCGGTTCTATATTTTGCTATATGATGTATATGTTGCTCCAGTATGTACCAGGTAAAGGAGGTTCTGTACAGACCATCTGAAGGGTTTCGGGTCAAAGGTCAGATGCAATGTTTTTAGCGCTAGATTAATCTGTTAAACCTGAGCACCTGTCCCCTCACTGTACAGCTTTCCTCCGCCTTACATAACGTACATTTTCATTCACTTTCACGCACTGATAAACGAGGGTCGATATTTAATCTGTTCTTTGGTGAGAGCCACAACAGAAATTCGCCCTCGCGTTTCTGAAGGGCAAACAAAATGAAAATCGGGACATTTTAGAACATTATAAATTCCATAAAGAGGTTTGCTGAATATAAAACCAAGCAAGACTGCAATTATCACAAATATAATGACAATAATATTATCATAACATCATCTTAATTGTAGTTGAAATGCTTGAAATTAGGAGAAGTTTCTTGCTTCCTCAACACATAATAATATTCTGTACTTGTGATCCCGAAAAAAGGGATGTTACAAAATTGAGCAACAAAACAATGAGTGACGCACACAGGGCGGACATTATAGATAGCGTGTGTGTGCTTTAATTTCTGTTGTGCAGATATCACATCATCACAGCACTGAAAACAGCTGTAATGAAATGTAATTAAAGGTGTTTGTGGAGAATGCAATGTTAGCTAAGCCACACCCTGCCATCATCACCTAACCATCTCTGACAGCGCCATCTTAATACATTTCCCACAGTTCTTTGCTCTCTCTCACCTTTCAAGACTTGCGAGCTGTGGCCTAGTGTTTCGCGGACTTGCTTTGACATGTTGAGCCCTGGTGCAACTTCGAGTCCGGCTTGCAACATTTACAATTTTATTCCACCCTCCTCTTCTCGCTTCTTGACTTTTAACTCCTATCTTATAAATAAACATGACAAGGGTCAAAAAGGCTGAAAACGTCCTAAATAGCTTCATTTTCAAAGTAAATCACTGAATCATCGATGTGGGGAAATATATTATGAAATCACGCACTCACTGCCCTGGTTTTGCGGCAGGTTTAACTCACACCCTTTAACGTTGGATTCACATTCGGCTAAAAATCATAACTGGTCCCAGTTAGCAATGAGTCATGAACTAAATTATCTTGTGATTAAAACACAGGATTAAATTCAGACGAACCCTGAACAGATCATCATGACTGTCTGTGTGTGTGTGTTAATGGTCTGTATCACTCAGTCTTAACAGCCTGACGCATCTGAAAACTGAATAGATCTGAGCAACACTTGTGACGTCTATAAACATGGACACGCTGCCTATTAAACACAACTCTGAATAAATCAAACACAGCGCCAGACTTCTGTACTTGTATGCTTGTCGTATAAATACTGATTCATATCCTTCTTGACTTCTGTGTAAGGAAACACTTGACAAACATATATGCAGAAACTGTTAACCTACTATAATCTAACCATAAAGATAAGCAACAATTTCTGTATAAGCATAAACAAAACAAAGAATTAATACTTTTAAACTTTTAAATTAACACTTGACCATTATAAATGATAAAATAACCAAATATAAATGCCTTATGCATAACAATAAATGCACCTTGAATTGCTATTTTTGACTAGTGTTAGTTACGCTGGGTTCTGTAGTTTACAAACTCCACAGACACAGATGTTGTGGTTAAGCAGTTACATGTAAGAGTAATTACTCAAACTAAATGACCGCCAATCCACCATCTTTAAGCTTCTGTGTGATTGGAGGGAAGGACGGCCAATGAAATCAAAGCTGTTGCCGTTTGCTTTTAATTTGAAAAAAGTGCCTTTAAAAAGACGTGTCACATTTTCCTCACCGCCAGAGCAGTTCCCTCCAAAACAAGCGTCTGGCCCATAAAACTCACATTAAAAGAAAATAGATTTAATAATACAAGGCATTTACACAGACCAAGGCGGTGTTTTATTAGCTGTATGCTTTGTTTTTCTTGAGGTCTCTTAAACCGAGGCTAAAAACAGAAAGCCACATTATTAAAATTCGTTTGAACGAGTACACATGGTTATTAGTTCACAAGACAGGCCAAATTAATGTTTTGTTTTTGGTAAAATCAATTTATCCACCCCAAACTTTCTAACATATTTTACACTTCTAAAAAAAAGCTACAGCTGATAAATCAGAAACAACATTTCTATTTTAATCTTAAAGTGAATAAAATTTAGAAAACACACTCAAGTACTATGTCTGCGATATACAGTATGCAAATCTTCTATATTATACAATACCCAAAAGACCAATTACTGGCATTAAAGTGCAGGACACAGTAACAGAATATACCACTTAACAAAATTGTACCAGACTGGACCAAACCCAAGAAACAACAGAGATACAAGAAGCTAGAAATATGCAGGCAGGGGCCAGTGTCTGCTGGGTCACAGTCCTGGGTCACCGGACAGCCGGAACAATTAAACTGCAAGAATGCACGACTGCACCAGCGACCAGATCCGTGTATAGGAATACAATGACCGCAGCCGGAATGTATCCTCTCTAGACGACACGATGCAATATTACATAGTGCTGATGTAGAACTAATGGTGTTGTATTGTTGTATTGTAATGCAGCCTTTATTCTCTGTTTAAACATGCATGTGTGAATGAGAGCTTTTCAGTGAATCCCTTGTAAAAATGGTTTAACTACAGATCAAACTAAAAAACAGGGTTACTTTAGTTAAATCATGATAACCACAAATTAACCATGGCGTTAACAAGCAGTAAAACCATTAACCAGTTTATCATACAAATAGTTATCAATGCACGAATCAATGTAAATAAAACATGGCTACTAGTTTTACTATAACAAAACTAGTAGTTAAATTTCATAATACACGTTTATTTTTAAGGTTTGGACATTCTTTAAAATAAATATATATATAAATATTGTTTGGATGACAAAATAATGTTAAAATTGCCTTTTCTGTTAAAATAAAACAGTGTTTAGCATGAATGCAAATATACAACCTAAGATGTTACTGAAAAAACCTGCTTCAAAAAAATGACTTTTCTTCAGCCAGGCTGATGAAATCAAAAGGCCGGGAACTCAAACAGGAGATGGCAACTTCTGTTTGTCGTGTCACAGCTGACTCAACCACATCTCAGCCACAAACAGTCTGAGCGAGCAGCGCACACACTCACACACACACACAAATGTCTGTGGGATTTCCATGCTTACGTACTGCAGACATGGCCACTCTGGAAACTTCCTTGAGTGACTAATACTGACACCTTTTAAACTAAACTCTGGTTTACCTACAAACCTCAGCTTCCACATTTCTTAAAGCCCACCTTCCCGGAAAGCAAAGTTTTCTCAGATCTTGTATAGAGTTGACACACTCTGGGAGAAGATCACAAAGTTCTCACGTTCATCAAATAACAGATTTCAGAGTCTGTTCTTGGGTTTCCGTTCTCAAAATTGCTTTGTAACAAGAGTTTTCTCACACAATTTAGCCAACCTCAGTCCCTAAACAAAGCTAGCGGTGATGTTTGCTAAACGTCACATTCTTCAGCCTGACAGATGTTCTAAACTAGAAGTTGTGGAGAGTTGGACGACTGATGGAGGACAAGTCCATCCATGCTAAAAGAACAGAAGAAACCAACTAATTCTACTTTTCGCAACAAACATTCCACTCAGTGTGTGTTTCAACATGCAGCATCAACTAGCTGCCCAAAAGCCAAACTTGTACGTACACACCCACACCTGGAAAGTCACCATTATAACGAAAGGCAACAAGAATATGGATTTATAACGCTTAATGTCAACGGACACCAGTAGCAAACAAATCACAACAGTTCATTACCCATCAAGAACCTAAAACCTGACAGAAAACTAACTCTCACGTTGACGTACTTCAAACAAACACATCTAACACGACCATCACAAGCGACTACAAAAGTTAAACCCAGTAAAAGTTTAGCGGTTAAAGCTGAAATGTTTTAACATTTCGATTATGTCTCTCAAACAGCAGCTCACTTTAAAAAGCTCCGACATCACAGCTCCTAAAATCCAACCAATAAGATTTAGGAACACAAATGACTTTGAGCCAATTTAGAAAACAGTTTCCCATCTGTGTTGTAACTAAAAACACACGCAGAGAAAACGGCAATGAACAAACGCGAGCGTGAGGAACAGAAGCAGAACTCACCAGCAGCTGTCTGTATTCTACTCAAACTCTGTCTAAGTGAGCGTCTAACTCTCTCAGGCTGTGACGCAACGCTGCTATCCATAGCTTCAGGGGAGGAATTGAAGAAAGAACAGAGACAGGGGGGTGGGATGGAGAGAAGGAAGTGAAAGGAGTGGAGCGATTCAGTCAGCGCTTCTTTCTCTTTAGGATGAAAATGAAAGGAGTGTGCAATGGATTGTGGGATGGCGCTACTAATGTGAAGGACATAAAAGAAAATATGACGACACAAACATTTAGACAGCAGAGAAAGTCAAGCAGGCTAGATTTGGTGGAAAAACATGTCATATTTCAAAATGGCATTTCGTGACAACAAAAAATTCTGCTTATTGTAAAGCCTTAAAAGTTATTCTTAAACTGTACCCAAAACATACTTCTGTATAAATGCTGAAAATTATTTTCTTGTATGTTGTATAAAAAGTTTCTTTAAACAAATTCATGGCATGTTGATACGCACATTTTTACTACACAAATATCAGTGATATCATCGTATTTATATGTCCCTCCAAACATTGACTAACTTGGTAAATTAATAACAGTTATGAAGTGGGTTTTTAAAGTGTTTGCACCATAATTCTAGCGAATTCTTCCCTCGTTCAGACCTGCATGGATCAGTTACGATTTAATGTTGAAACCCTTTCAGCTACTTGTCATAAAACCATATAATCCATGAAAACCTCTCATATGTGCCAACATCCCATAATAATACCCACAACCAGGAAAAGTGTTGCGCCACGCACTGAAGCACATGAACCTGCTAACCGATGACTGAGGCAGAAATTAAGACATAAAGAAACAACACCGAAGACCTCACCTTCACACGCTCGGCATCGCATGTGGACGCGCATGTATCCATGTTGCCCCGCACCTCTGTGTGACTCTGCAGAATCAGACAGCAGCCCTCTGTTCTCTCTCCAGATCAAACTGAGCTTTTGCTACAGTCTGCCAGGATTTGTTGGACCGAGCGAGCTTTCAATCTAATAACTCTGTAAGCCTGCGACTGTGTGTGTGTGTGTGTGTGTGTGGCAGGTACGTTATGTGAGGTGATAAATATTTCTATTCTCTGGAAAATTTCTGAGTGTCATTTCCTCAAGCGTGGGCGTGTAAAGACCCCCAAGCGGTCTGTGTGGGACTGTTGAAAAGCTGGAGTTAGTGTGGATCTGTGTGTTGGAGGTTATTAGATATTATTTGTTGACAGTATATACAGTATGTTCACTACAACACCCCCGTCCCCTATACGCAACACATACACACACACACACTGCCCTCTTATATTGCTTATGGATGTATTTTTCTAATGAATCACTTCCTAGTCAAATATGCAGGACCATAAAATATTCGTCCAATTATTGCAATCGGTCCAAATGAGATTTGCATTTCAAACACAGACATCTACATTTCTGACAAAGCACTAATTAAACAGGCAAATGACTTTTGCATATTTGCTAATTTGTTAAATATACTTCCTTAAACTATATTTTTCACTATAGCATATCTGTCATAAATACTTGATAGGTCAGGCGTGGTATCATGTGATTAAACCAAATTTATATTGTTTCACAAATCAATATTTGCAATAATTATGAGAATAATTACATTCATTTTTTACTGTAAGAGGATAAATCCTTCTGAAACTCTAAACAGATGACAGCATCACTTTTGTTTACAGAGATTTGACTATAAGCACAACATAAATCACCTCACAGAAACAGCTTTTGTTTTCTTCTGCTTTGATTTATCTGAGGATATTAATGTGCAAGAAACCTGAATTACTTACAATTTTCAAACCTTTTTCTTTGCTGCTTGTCAAAGTTTGTCTTATTTCTGGATAAGATCTCAGTTCTGCTTAACCATGAAATAAACCTTGCAGAATCTTGAACATATCTCTTTAAATAAACATACAAATTAAGAGGGAATGTGTGTGTTTTCATCCGGACCCCCTGCTGTCTGCCTCAATTAAAAGAGTCTATATTTAAAGAGACAGACAGCAGCAATACAATTACCTGAGGGGACACAGGTGCGCCGAGCTAAAGTCATTGTGAAGATTTAGCACAAGTGCCTCTGTACAGCTGACATACATCTGAGCACAAAATGGCCCTTCTTGTCAAAACACAATGATTGAATTACACAGGCCAGTGGGGTCTCAGAATCACAATCGTTCATGTTGTTCAACAGGCCTGCCACTTAAATTTAAAGCCTGGCACAACATCTAACCTCCTTTTGTTTGGTTTCAATAAACATTACCATTAATAAATGTTAATAAACATTAACACAAGATTGGAAAAACAACTAAAGGATCTGACTATTGTCACGTGATGCATTTAGGATTTCTTGAATAATTTTTCAAACTCTTACAAATTTACGTTGGATTTGGTTAGTTATTTACTCACAACTGACACTTAACAAAATTACAGCTAAAAATGAGGAAGATTCTCATATTCTGAGAGATTCTTCTCTCATGAAAGTCTCAGATCTCAAACAACCTGCGAGCTTTAAAATAAAAGACTAATCTTGCAAAATATGGATAAATATATGCGGTGATGAACATATTACCATCTCAGGTATACACTTCTGAGAAACCAACATTATGCAACACGTTTTTTCCAAAGTTGTACGCACCTACCCAGAAAAAAATACCTCACACAAAAAAGAAACATCTTCTCCTGTGATATCTGCTATTATCTATTAACTTCACACAAATGATATCGGATAAAAGAGTTACTTGAAATGTCATACCTGAATGAAATCACAGGACATTCACAGACATGTGGTTTTTGTGACTGATGACTGACTGATGACCAGAGCTCTCACCCACCAATCAGAGACGCTCAACATTGAAAATACATTATCGACTTTAACTTGCAGATTTCTGTGCCCAGTCCACATCCTCCACATCGTACCGCCAACAGACACTCTCCAGCAGCTATTACGCAACAGAAAAATCACCCATCGTCTGGGCCATCGCTCGCTCATGTGATCGTCTGAGACATTACCTCGCCCATTCAAGCTGAATTTATGCTTCTGGTGGTTATTTAATGGCGATACAATCTGTGGGGAAAATTGCTAGCAAATGAACATTGATGGAGAGCAGACCTTTACCACTCAAACAGTGTGTGTGACAAAATAAAACACACACACCGGATTCGAAGAGCGCAAAACCATGAGCTCACAAGAACGGATGAAACTGAAACACAAATTTGTACACACGATACTGCAAATTATCTTTCAGCATCTCCATGTCACCTCACCTCCGAACACGACTGCAAAAAACTGCAATAAACCTGCTTGGTGATTTACTAATAGCCAGTTTTGGGATGACAACTCGTCCAGCCTGACTCATCCCTAACAAAAAGTCAAGAGAAAACAGGAAGTTCGCCATTAACCAAACAGTCCGTGCGCGGGCCGATGGCCAATTCTTACAGCTCATAATGGTTCTTTAAAGAACCATCCAGAGTCATCTAGAAAAAGAAGCTATTACAGTAGTCATGAACCGTGGTTAGCCAGAGTTCCCCACAAATCACTACCGTAACGAAAAGAGGAATATTTATAAGCCGTTTTAGATTTGGAAAAGCGAGGACGCGGAATAAGGAATGATGAGCGGAGGGGACGCCAGTGTGTTCCATCACTCATCGCCGCATCTGGAAAAAGATGAACGACGAAATAACGAGAGTTAAAAACTACAGCTCCGAAATTACCTAGAAAATTGAGAAAGGTGCTTCCTGGGTGAAACATTACAGCAGCGGGTGAGTAAGCGTGTGGGTGAGCGAGGGAAGATGAGGTGTTAAACAGAAAAAAGGGCATTTGTCTGATTTGTAATGCCGTCTGACACACATGCGGATGAATGCAGAGGGCTCAGCTGTTTGTCTTTGGTGGGGTAGATCTCGCTGGCAACGCACACCTTGCCCGGTGCTGCCTGGTCCTGTCGGGTACTGAATAGAGTTAATTTGCTCTGAGTGACTGAAGCACGCTGAGACTGGCCCGTCTTCACACAGACAGAGAATCACACACCATTAGGTGCAAGATGACAGACAAACTGACAAACTAATTCTACTTTTAAGTTGCTTTCAGTCACTTGGAATTAAAACTTCATTCAGCTTTGCAAATTAAAATGAAGGCACTCGATTAGGGCCTGAAATAAACATTGTAGTTTTTCGTTTTACACGGGGTGGATCACCTCACAGGAGGGGTCTCACGATCTGACCACTTTATTGCATCAATCCTGGTACTGACGTTTTACATGGTTTTGGGAGCGACTAGTTAAACTCAAACTCCAATTGCCAACATAAGCAGCCATTTTCAATGTGTTGAGACACGCACTGCCCAGCTGGCTGCACCTAGAAAAACCAGCAACATTTTAAAGCTTTCCGTAAAATGAAAAGTCAGGAGAAACATTTTATTGTACAGCAGCGCAATAAAACATTATTATATATCTATTCTTTATTCTAAATAAATCAAACGGTTCTGCTTACAAATGATGCTTCATTTAAATAAAACTTTCTGAAATTTTATAAAACATATCACAAGCACTTTTTGAAAGAGTGTTTCCAAAACATCTAAGACATGCATTGAACCTGACTAGTCAGCAGTATCTGGCTTACTATAAATACATACAATCCACTTTAAACCAGTCTGAGGTCTGTGTTAGTTGTGTAACAGCGGTGACTGTTGTTAAGTGTCGGATGAGACACAAACTGTGATTCAGTGGGTCTGCAATGTGTGTGTTTGTCGAGAGGGTGGATCTATGTATTTGTTTGTCATGCATTTTATAAACAGACTGAAAATGTATTAATAAATTATTATAATCACGTATTTTTGTTAGTTTGTAACACAAACTACAGCTCCATAAGCTCAACAACAATGTATTATTAGCTAAAACACACCATGCATGCCATGCAATGTCTCTGTCACCACCTAGTGGCCGAATTGTGCTACAGCAGCCCAGGGAACCTGTTACACAAGTCCTACACAACCAATCCTATTAAAACTAAATGGTGTCTTTAAAGTTGTTTAGATACCTTTTCTACTCTTTGCTTACTAAACTGGGACCATTACAAATAAGCCATTCTTTCACAAAAAATGTAAACACTGTGTAAATCACTACCAAAACATTGTTTTTGTTTGTTTTGTTTATCCCAAATTAGCCAATGGTGTGAGTTTAGGGCAGGACCTCATAAATATTAAAGATTTAAATGAAATAAAAATAACAGCACCATAACAACACTGGCTCATCCAATGACGTGAGATTAGGGGCGGGGCTATCTGTGTGACCAATCAACACCACACCATCATCTTCAAACATTATAAGTCTCATAAAATCATAAACTTTCCCCTATCAAAGAGCCGTTAACAATAATGAATTAGGTAGGAGGTGATCAATAATTGATATTACAGCAACAGACCAAAAAGGTGTCAAAGGTGACAAGATGGCTGAAAACAACCCCCTCCGCTTCCTGCACACTTCCATGTAATCATCTTACATAACCGCAGCCGTGACCTCAGGCACCAGACAGGCACAATGATCCCAGAGATTTTCCGGCCCCCCACTGCGGACCTGCTCACATAATCAGAAACCTAAACCCTCACGCACTCACCGAGACACAAACATGGACAAACACTGCTGAACAGAAGACCCTCGCAGGCCACAGACACGCTGTAACCAGCTAATAAATGCTACTGTGATGTCAAAATCACCTTTAGTACCTAATGGAGCGATTAAGCAAGACTTAACAAAGCTAGAATCTCTGTTGTATTTCCTCCTTCTTAAAATAAGAGCTTAGCTCTCTGTTCCCAGACTGCAGGGGGAATAAATAACTGTTTCTGCTGTTACAGAGAACCAAGAAATCAATGCAGGACATACCTAGCTAACATTCTCTCAAAGTTCTTGTTCATTTTGCGATACGTTACATAAAATGTTCTCAGAACTTTCAAAATAACTTTATGAGCCTATTTTTAACATTTTTGTTACTTATGGAAATAGCTGAAGTTTGAAAATATCCGCTGCAATGTTATCTCAGTAGAAGCAAAGATGCTGACAACTTAAAACATTTTGTGTTCGTGGCCATTTTCAAAATAGCGCAGCTCAGTTTCCAGAAACGATCGCGACAGGCTGTTTTTAACAGAACAAAAACAGATAAAGAAAAAGCTTGCAGAGCACCGAGAATCTGAGAATTCACTTCTGTTCTGCGTTCTCCTCCGGTTCCTGAGAACATCAGCTTATGAGAGGGAACACATTTTACAGTCTGATGACCAGAGAGGTGACCTCATACCCCAGCGGGACGCAAGGGCTCAGCAGCTCTTAGCTGATCCCTTAAACCTCAGGACCTCCACGAGACAGACAAGAAGAGACACGGTGGTCTTCAGACAAACTGTATGAGGGGCTTCTAGTGTGCTGATGTTACCTTTGAGGCGTGACGGTGGTCTGGGCAGTCTGGATGCTGGCATCCCACAAACTCCTCCTCTGGAGTGGTCTTCTCATCTAGAACATTCAACCACACACAGAAATCAACCTTTTAAAGACATACAACAAGATCAAGAGATGCTACGTATTTATATTACTATAAGTATTTGGCATTCACTGTTATTCAAATTAACTTGCAGTGCATTCAAGCTATACGCTTGAATAAATCAAACCCGTGACCTTGGCAACAAGCACCATGAGCTACAGAAACCCACTTGGGTGGCTGCTATGGCATCGCTATGCAGTTGCTAAGGTGGTCTGGTTGGGTTTTAATGTGTTGCCATGCAGGTAACACACGGAAACCATGTAGGCTGATTACTAAGTGATCAACAGAGGCGACCAATATGGGGAATTGATGATAATGAAGTTAGAACCAAAACATGGTTTAGTACTAATTTTAGTCACTTTTTACTGAGGTGAAATAAGAAAAGATAAAGCAGGTTTATGAACTTAATTGTTACATGTTCCATGTCTGCATGTAGGTGAGAATTGAGACATTCTGATTTATCTCCTCTTACAGATAATTGTTCTCAGGAAAATTTCAAACATCTTTTGTTTCTTCTGGAAATTGTGAGCTTTCTCCAGCAGAAAACACTGTTTCAGATTTGCAGGAACGAAAGTTGTTTAAAAACAAAAACAGAGAACAAAAATGTGATGCAAGCCTGTCTGGCCACAACACCAGCAGCCTGCTTTAATTTCCACTTTCCACAAGTTTTTTTAACTCCCCATCTCTCTCTCTCTCTCTCTCTCTCTCTCTGTTTAAGATGGACAGAAATATCTGACCTCATTACTGCCAATTAGCCCCAAAACAAACAAACACAAGCGAACACCGTGTGTATCATCAACACACACGGCTCAGCGTTTACTGATGCGGTCACGCTCTAAATGCTGCAATGAAACTCACTGTGACTAACTATCTAATGACAAACTGACTTTGGCCAAACAAACGATAAACAACAAAATCCATTACCAGATTTGAACACGTTCTGAAGAAAATGTCAGCATGCAAAACTAAAACTGTTAGCTGGGAACTTTGATAGTTCCTCTGAAATGAATATTCCATCAAAAATTAAAAACCTACAGGAGTTTTTTATTATTATTCTGCAGATCACATTTTTGTCATACAATGAAAGCCATTGGTGTCCGAAACAACAACGACTTAAAGTATATTAAAATTTTGTGTTTAGACAGGCCAACATGGATTTTCATTTTTGGGTGAACTATTCCTTTAACCAACAATAATAGTGAATCTTACTGTAGCAAACAATATACAACATCTCCAATAATCACAAAACAGTGAAAAAGACAAGCACAGCTCTCCAGCACACAGCCCAATAAACCTATAGTCTTATCAGACTATACCTCAAACAAGACCACACAGGGGGAACCATCTTTACCATGTATAGGCAGAACAGAGGTTTTTAACAGCATGTTTACATGTAACGTTTGGTAAAGGATTTTACTGAGAATGTAAAGAATGCTTTAGATCAGTGAATTTATTCCTCAGTTCTGTACTTCAGAGACGACTGGAAAAAGTTCTCAGGAGGTTGGAAACCTCAACAGCTGCAGACACCAGCAAGAGTTATACAACACAAGGTATCTGCTGGAGAACACCTGGCAGATGAGACACAGCCCGGGTTCGAGGTTTTTCATTGGCCATCCAGAGCATCACCACGCAGACAGGATAGAGTTCAGAGTTCGTCGTCTGACAGAAACAACTGTACTGACAGCACAGCAACTCTTTTCAGTGACTGTATTTAACTCCAGATGATTATAACAGAACAATCATGGGCCACAACAAACATTTTAAACAGGAAACTGGCAATAATTTATAGACAGTTAATATAACCAAAATGGATGTTTTTAATACAGAGACAAAAATGTTCCTTTGAGGACAAAGATGGATACTAATTATCTTAAGAAGGGACATTTATTTTGGTTCAGATTCTATTTAAAAAGTTCCATGTCTCTCATTTATACAATTTATGAGTTGTCAACATTTTGTCAGTCTATCATCTGTGCAAACAAATTCCTTCCTTTTCCAATAATCTTCCATTTTATGATTGAGCCAAAATTAACACTGGAACAAAATATTCCATGTTTGGTTTAATTTCTAACAGTCACCCAAATGTTCATTTTGGACATTTTTTAAACCCATAATGTTAAGCAGGCATGGCTCTGAAAGGAAGTGTACTTAAAGTGTCACATTTGGCATAAGCACGTTTATTATAAGTTATGTCATGCCAAAGTAGTCTGGTTTCTAATTTTCTCCCCCTTTCTCTCTAAACACCTCATGAGGTAAATTTTCCCTGCCTGTATGAGCCTGTGACTTGCAGACTGGCAGAATAAAGGTATCATTTTCCACGCTTTGAAATGAATTGTACCCTATAAAGTGCCATACATAAAAACTGAACCTGAATTAAAACAGACAGCTCAACAATTCTGGTTAGTAGCTGCTTAAACCAGAGAATCCAGCCTTACCATAGACATCATAGATGACGTCCAGAGATGAAGACCATGAGTATCGCTCCGCCCCCAGCCTTGTGATGGAGGATGGGAGGGGCTCAAGTTCATAAGCCCCCCGTTTTCTCCAGTAGAGGAACATTTTGAGGGACAAAGCTATTAATGCTAACTCAAAATGAGGCACCCTTCTAACCGACCGTAGCAGTCTTTTGAAGGCGAAAGCGTCCAATTACACAATAAAAAAACACTTAGCAACCAACAAGGCATCTTTTATATCCGCCTGTAAAGTTTGTAAATAACTCTAAGCTGCATATAGTCAATCTCAAACAATTCACCATAAAGCAAACACCTGCGTTTACCTCATCTCCTCCAACAACCGAACGTCCCTTTGATCCGGCCTCAACAGTCTCAAACCACGAACGTGTGAAACTAAACATGCCAAACCCTGATCTCCGTTCCAAACCCGAGCAAATTCTGGCACCCATTTCACAGCAAGCAAACGCAACACCAGACAATAAGTCACAACTGAAAACACATGACTGATTCCTTCCTGTCCTTTAAACAGCCTGCAGCACGAGGGATGTCAGGTCTACAACGTACGATTACCTAAAGGTTCCCTTCTCCTCAAAACCCAACAAGAACAAACAACGCTAAATCCTTCCAAAATTGCTTGAACATCTCCTCAATAATGTTCCTCCTCCCCTGAAAAGTCGTGTGAAGGTGATTTTTCATAAACTTCATCTCAGGAGATGTTCCTCTGTCTTTTCTTTGTAGACCAAACACTGTTTCTGAGACACACTGGCACACTGGTGTCAAAGTCCGAGCAAGCATTTTGGGCAAAGAGTACTGGTTGACAGAGGGTGTTCGACCCACACTATGGGACAAATGTTGTATTCATACAGAGGTAAAGTGCATGCTGGGATTAACAGACTGGACCAGTATAGGAGAAACAAAGGTCTCTTGCAAAGCCCTCCTACACAGACAGTGAACTTTGTCTATGATTTGCACAAACAATAAAAGCCAGACATTTTTCTGCATTGATTGAGGATCTGTTTCTCCATTTTTCGGAGAGATTTATGCATTACGAAGGCTGTGTGACCACAATAAAATCTACAATGAAGTCAGCTGTTTCCGTGGATGGACTCCAGCCGGCGGAGGCTCCCGATAATGACTGTACTTGACAAAAGAAATTTTCAGAAAAGGAAGAGGTGTATGCAAAGTTAGAATGACCTCACATCCACGTTGCTTTTTAATCTTTTTTAATGTGTTTGTTGAAAACATGTTGAGAGAACATCAGAGCTTCTGGGCTCTTCAGTTGTCCTGCAGTGAAGAAGAATTATTGTGAGAACGTTCTGTGCTTTATTTGGAGGGGAGGGACAATGCAGCAAAGCCGTTCAGATGTCCAATTTTGGGATAAGAAATTAGAGGGTACGGCTGGGGCAGGCTCGCTCCTGGAGTCTGGCTTTGCTGACATATGGTAGTAATTCGAACCCTTGCTTTGAAGCTGCAGCTTTTTTAAATGAACAAACCCGTCATGTGCTGGAGAACGAAGCCAATTTCATATTACAGGACAGTCAATGGCTTGAAGAACTTTAGCGTCTTCTGTTTAGTGTCAGAAGAAATAAGTGGATCTATATTCCACGCTATTAAATGCGTGTTAGTGTTTGTAAGAGTTTGGGTGTAGTGGTGTTGTGTGAGGTTGAAGAAAATAAAGGAGGGCGTTTTCCTCCAAGCGGAAGCTGTTGATAGGTGGAGATCAGTTTGACGGTCTTTGTATGCCAAAGCACTTAAAACAAAGTGACCTATATACACCTATAGACAGTGACCTAAAGTAACCTATATACAGAGCCTCATTGTGTACTGTACTTGACACTTAAATACCACAACTAAATACTACAACTACAAATGTTTTATTACATCTCTTCATTTTAGGAGTTTAGGCTCCTGGGCTGGTAAGCACAACCACCTAGCAACTGCATAGCAACAACATTTAGCAAAATTTCAAACAGACTTTAAAGGTTCAAAGATATTTGACACATCAGAGCTTGTGTTGCCTCACAGCTTTCAAACTTCTCCAAATTCAGCCGACTGCTCAACATGAAAACAACCATGAAAAGAACTGATATGTATTTGATTGAAACCCTGTTTTTCAGAAGCCCCTCAACATTTGGTTATACTATGGCAGCACAGGGGTGTTTAGTGACATAATGAAAAGCCAGAGGGCTTTCCTCTGTGTACAGGCAGATATTAGAGAGCTCATCCCTGGAAGAGACATGCTTATTAACAGACTGAGATCCGCCTAACAGACTTAAGCTGGAGGGACACGCTGGCCTCAGGAAACTTTTCAGCACGGAGAAAAACACAAAGGGATGCCCCTTTAATTCCATTAATATACATACATACATAACTTCCCTATATGTATATAGTGGGACTGCATTATATATTAATTTGTTACTTCAGTCAGTTAGACCCCTAAATATGTATACATGTCCATATGTGTCTCTATGTGTCTCTATAGGTGTATACATGTTTAGGGGACTAAACTGGGAGAACAAGCTTTTCCCTTCAGGCTGCAACAGCAGGGCACCATCAGTCAAGAGAACCAATCAACTCTGCCTGTAAATTCACAGGTAAATTACTGCTAATCTCATTCATTTCAGGAGCCTAATAGCTGTACAAGCTCTTACATCAAGGACAGGACATGGAGGAAGAACATGATGCTAATAGCAGAGCCTTAAGCCTTTCTTGTACATGATAAAAGCAAGCGGAAAGCTGGACAGAGTGAGGGATGATGGGAAAACCGCCGGGGCCATTGACCTGTGAGGCAACAGCTGTGAGAGACTGTTCATGACATCATCACAGGACTCCAAAACCTGATAGTAATAATGTGTGCGGGGGGGATGGGAGATGTCTGGCCCTATGGTTATGGATACAAGACACAGTAGATATACAACAATAGTTTTCCATGTAAGGCAATTACTTATTATAGTTAATAAAGTAACCAGCTTCATTGAATCATTACTTCAGTAAACAAAACACACATAGCCAAGAGAAACACAAATGACTAAATAAAACCCACTGACAGTTTAGATAATAAGATTAGGCCTAAAGCAAAAGGATTTGCCAGTGTTTGGGGGGGAGACTCGACCAAAAACTTCAGCATTTTTTAGCAGTGATGTAATGAAAACATTAAGGTAATGCATGATGACATCATATTCACACAGTTAACTAATTATGACTAAACATTACCTGCAATGTGGCGTTTTAGAACCAAAAATGAAAAACAAATCGAGTTTGTTAAACTTATGACAAATATATTCTTGAAAATGTATTATTTTAAGTTTATAATACTTTGAATCTTTAAAAAAATACCATGAAAAAAGGACAAAATGCCATGAACATATTACCCATAAGCCCTTGCACCTACATACTGCATCACAGCACAATAATGACACAGATCAATAAACACTAAGTCAGCTTATAAGGGTTTTCAATGTCAAAAATAAATGTTATGTGAACTAATGATTTAATGACACTAATGCAAACTGGATTTGTCCCCGGCATCCAATTAAGTTTCTATTTCGATACAAATTAACATGTTTAGTTTCACTTTTGCAAAAACTATAAAGTTTAAAACTTGCAAGTTTCTAGTAAGAAAGTGTCGAGTGTAAGAGTAACTTGCTACAGTATCCCCCAGCTTTAAGAAGCCTTTGACGTAGACCACAATTTCAAACCAGAGTTTCTATAAATAAACATTGAGACTTGAACCCTAATCTTATATGATTGCAGAACTCAATATAGTGATGAAGGGAGCAGAAAATGTTTAAAATGTCTAACACAGCATCTGCCCACAGCATCCTGCTAACATCAGACCAGGACATTTGCATAGACAAGCACCACTTATATTTTTATGGATTCACGAATCTACATCACAAAAAGGCCAATTAACAATTTGTCTGATCCACATCCAGGTTCATTCAAATGCTCAAAATTGTGTATTTTAAATCATTTAAATTATATTGCATCACAACTAACACATGTTGGAACAGTCAGTGATGATGTAAGCAGTTAAGAGTATCTGTGCTTTATAGATTTATTTATATATTTATGTCTCAGCTTCATGTTTTCAAACACAATAAAAACATTTTGAACTACATAAGTAACCAAACACCCACTTCACTCATTGACTTCCCCTGTACGGACACAAAACCACTGAGACATTTCTCAGTTCTTTTACGCCCCACAGTTCCACACCGTTACAACGCTGGCATTACAATGACCAGCACAAATCACATTTGCATTCAGAGTTTATGCAGGTTAAAATCACAACAGAAATATAACTTACTGAGACGTAGTCGGATGCCTAGCCAACTTCTGGGAGGGGATTTGAGAAGAACTGGATGCATAATCCACTTGTTAGGTACCATTGTGCCTGATTTTATGCTGCTTCTGTGCTGAGGTTGAAATCCACCCAAAAACAGCTGGCTGAGGGGTCACCAGCGGCCACATATGACTCCCAGCATAATGACTGGAGAATAAAAAGTGTCTTTACTGCCTTTGTCACCATTTCATGTCTCTAAATGCAGCGTCCAAAGCTGTAGAAACCAACTGTACCACTGTTTGAAAACTAGTTGCCTCCATGTGCTTCTGTGCACCATGACAAAATAGGTGCCTGTTAAACAAGCCTAAAACTAGACAGATTGTGTATGTATGCACGCAAATCCTATGTACATATAGATACATATGCAATGCTTATGAGATAAGTACATTGTGCTAACTTTAAACAAGCCCGTTTATGCTGTATCTGCTTTGTTATGGTGCATATAGTTTATGCTACAGTGTAGTTTAATGTTTCGTGGCGCGTGCACATTAGGCGACCAGTTTGCGTAAAACATTGACTCAACGTAGATTCAACATCAACATAAAACCAATGCACTCGTTTATACGGTGACATCGGTGTGCATTTAATACATCGAAACTCACTCTAACCTGTTGCGTTGAAAAGATTCATCGACCAGCACAAACGAAATAAGCTTCTCCATGCAACCAGTATGAAACCATCTACTGCACCACCTCCGTCCGCTGTACGTTCATCCCCGGTGAAGTTTAACTCGAGATGAAGTTTCACGCTGCTTTGTCTGAAGCTCTTCCTCCTCTATTCAGCCATATAAAGCGTTTACCGTTCATTCATTCAATCGCCTTTCCTCAACTGCACTTACCACGTCCAGCCGCTAGAGGCGCCATAACGCAGCTACCAGGTCCAGATAATGATAATAAATAAAAACCTTTGCTTGTGGCGCCGCCTGCTGGTTACCGTGAATATAAACGTGTTGCCCTAACGTGTATCCAGACGTAAAAACTATCGCATTTAAAGATTGAAGGTTAAATTTAACACATGCATAAATTTATCACATGCATAGTTGTGTTATATACAGAACACAACTAGCAGTAAAATGTAAAACAGGTACATCAGCACATATAATACCAACATACATAACACAACATAAAGAGAACTTATATTTACAAAATGCAAATACTGTACATATTGCATTTCGTATGCTTGTAAACTACACGAACGCTTTACGACTTAATGCCAATAATGCAACATCCCCAACAAACTCATATTCTCAATAGTAAATACTTTTAAGGACTTTTAATACTTTTAAAGGTTGCTTTATGATGCATAAGTGTGTTTCATTACTATGTGTTATGATGAAGAAAGCATTGGGTGTTAAATATTTTGGGGAGGTTTGGGGAGGGAATTCGCTTTCCTCTCGAAAACGAAACCGAGGGAGACGTGGAAGTAACACCAACACAATGAAAGTAGCTCATTTTTTAATAGTTTTATTGCTGTGTAATATAACATTAACGTCGGGTTTTATGGAAGTTGTCGTGGGTGCGGCGGCATATTTCTACACGTGGTTTAAAGGGGACGATGTGTTGCAGTTCGATCCCAAACGTAAGTACAACGTTTACATAACGTCCAGCGTTACATGCACAGACTTCCCCTACATGTACATTTTGCATTTTGTCAGGTTTGGAGATAGATTTAAAAAACAATCTCTACGGACAGCACATCGTGTCCAAGGTTGTTTTGAAAGCCGTATCGTCGTTTATGGCGGACGGTAACCCGAACAAACCGCTGGTTCTCTCTTTCCACGGGACGACGGGAGTCGGGAAAAACCACGTCGCTAAAATCATCGCAAGAAACATTTACCAGAAAGGCGATCAGAGCAAACATTTTATCACGTATATATCTGAGCATCATTTCCCACACAAAGACATGGTCGACACGTACAGTGTAAGTCAATGATGCCCATTTTAACACGACTGCAGGGTAGTTGAGTTTATTCACCAGATTTAGACTTTAACTAACTAGTTCAATTTCTCTTAATACACTGGACACAACGAGCATATATGACTATATATAACTATACATATAGTTTTTAGGCATAACCTGAATAACCAGTACAACCTGAGTTTACATGACAACAGCTTGTAATGCGACACATGGCCTGAAAGCAACATAATCCTGCAGTTGCCAAAGTAATAAAACATTTCAATTATATTACACAAATCCAGTATATTTACACATCCAGTATTACAGCAATACACCCAGAGTCATTGATCTAACCTGCATTTGCATGCATTTAGACACAACTAAAGCAGTGGGTTCACGGAAACGTATCAGGTTTTCCTCGGACCACGTTTGTATTTGATGAAATGGACAAAATGAACGCACGACTGATCGAAACCATAAAGGCGTTTCTGGACTACATGCCCCTGGTGGACGGAGTGTCATTCCGCAACGCCATCTTCATTTTTCTCAGGTGTTGCCCTCTACTGTTAGAGTTAAATACTTACTTTCCACAAACGTGACCAACACGATAACACGTTTGTTTATAGCAATGCAGGTGGGAATGTGATTTCCAAAGTGGCTCTGGATTTCTGGAGGGAGGGAAAGGACAGGGAAGAGCTACAGATGAACAGCAAGGGAATGGAGACTCAAATCTTTCAAAACGTCTTCAACGATAAGAGCAGTACGTATAAGAAGCATTTAACTAACAATCTGTCCTCCTTCCTTTTTAAATGATAAATCATAACATTTGGTGCCAAACCTTTGAATGTGGTTATATATACATATCACCTGTCACTTCCATGTAGTCACTTCCATAACGTCTAATGTGATTTTGTGCAGGTGGATTTTGGCACTCCAGCATCATCGATCAACATCTTGTGGACCACTTTATACCTTTTCTACCTCTGGAACTGAAGCACGTACGCCAGTGTGTTCTGGCGGAAATGGACAGTCTAAACATCACCGTTAAGAGTCACCCAGATCTCGCCGACACGGTTCTCAGAGACATGCCCTTCTTTCCCCCTGAGGAGAAAATTTTCTCCATTAAAGGATGTAAGTCAGTCAGACAGAAGTTGTTGTTGCACATTGACGACTAGATGAGAGATACTTTAACATCACCCGTCACCCACCGGTGCTTATTAAGGAGGACAGGCAGACTTATAACTGCTGTTATATGTTTCTGTTATGCACCTAAAGGAATTTTTTTGAGTTTGACTGGATCTTTTTTTACTTTTGTTTTAGCCTTTTTGTGTGTGTGTGGCTTTACATTTAAAGGTTTAGCAGATGCTTAGGCGGAGCAACTTACAAACTGAGAAAAGCAGTAGCATTCTTGAAGTTTCTTTTTTTTACTTTTTTTGCGCTCCTAAATTTTTCTTTTACTTTCCAAGGTGAAACTTGAACTCTGTACGAAGGAAATAATAAAGGTTTTCATTTGCTTATATCATCTAGCTTGTTTAGCTTTTGGGTTCATAGTCTTCAGTCCTACCACAATAATAATTTACAAGTCAACATAAAATGTTGACCCTGTTTACGTTAATGTGTTCAAGGTGTTATTGTGAATGATTAAATGCAAGAATAATACAATTATCCAATATAAAAATTAAATTTCTGCTTGTCTGGGATACTGGGAAGATGCCTGAACAGAGAAAGTCTGTTTACGTGTGATCAGAATGTAATACCATTATGATTAATAACTATAATGTTCAAATAGCTTTAGTTTTCTCTATAGATATAAAAAAAACAGTTTGAACATAACATGATGCCATATCCTGCCAACATTGGTGGCAGATCAAAACACAGAGGGAGAGAGAGAGAGAGAGAGAGAGGATGAGTGAGAGAGAATGAGTGTGTGTGTGTGAGAGAGAGAGAGAGAGAGAGAGAGAG